>WBNQ01035604.1:27117-44954 GCA_013401375.1 Spizella passerina
AGCTTCTACTCTAAACCAATCTAAGAGTGCCAACATCACAGCAGAAGATGGAGGCCAAGAAGAAGAAGGAGAAAGGCTGGACACACCCAGATCCCTCCAGCTTGCCTCCTGAACCCCCATACCAAAAACCCCAAAATCTGCTTTTCCACCCTGTGATGACTTCACTAATATTCTACCTAAACTGTTGTGGCTTGCTGATCTTCATCTAAGGTTGGTAACTTGATCCACGGGTCATCATCAAAACCACACAGGCATTTTGGGCTCTGTGCCAGGGTTTCTGAGACACCTGGCAGGGGTCTGGGCTGCTCAGGACAGCCAGAGGGATGTCCTGGGTTCTGACACTTGCCCCCAAATTTCTGATTTTCCTTAGGTAGTCCCAGCTGTCCTCAGCACTGGCCATTACTTTGTGCCATGTCCTGTCATTTCTGGACTCTGGAGTTGTTTGAAGAGCACCAATGAAGGTGCACGAGCACTGACCTTTCTTTGAGTGCTCAGAAATGCTGTATCTCTAAGGGTATGAAACAGCCAGGAAATTTTTCATCTTTTATTCATCTGACTAGCTCTTACTGCAAAGGAATTGAGAAATTGAAAATTAGAAACTTTGGACAGACCTGGGAAGGCAATTCAAATGCAAATACCAGCAGCTTAGTGCAAAGACAATGAAACTCAACACATGGACACCGAGTTACAACAAAAAATTCATTAGGAGAAGCGTCAGACCAGACAAAAAATGGAGTAACCTGGTTCAAATCATGATGGCAGAGATTTCAAAAGGCCTGCTTTATAAAATAATCAGGAACTAAATATTTAATGGAAAGCTTCACCAGACATCTGGTGTGAAGTGTAAGGCTGGGGCCATGCCCTGGCACTCCTGGGGTTTATCCCAGTTACAAAACTGTCTCTGTGCCCCACACAGGGAATTTCTGTGCATCTTTCACTAGGAACACTCACAGAATTCAGAGAATCACTGGGTTGGGTTGGAAGAGACCTCCAAGATCATCGAGTCCAACCCAGCCCCAACACCTCAACTAAACCCTGGCACCCAGTGCCACATCCAGTCTGGTTTTAAACACATCCAGGGATGGTGACTCCACCACCTACCTGGGCAAAACATTCCAGAACTTTATCACCCTTTCTGTGAAAAACTTTCTCCTAATATCCAACCTATATTTCCCTTGCACAGCTTGAGGCTGTGTCCTCTGGTTCTGGAGAAAGAGCCCAACCCCAGCTGAGCACAGGCACCTTTCAGGAGCTGTACAGAGCAATGAGGGCACCCCTGAGTCTCCTTTTCTCCAGGCTGAGCACCCCCAGCTCCCTCACGGGTTCCTCACAGGGTTTGTGTTCCCAGCCCCTCTCCAGCCTCGTTGCCTCCTCTGGATGCGCTCCAGCGTCCCAACGTCCTTCCCAAGCTGAGGGGCCAGAGCTGGACACAGCACTCCAGGTGTGGCCTCACCAGGGCCAGGTACAGGGCACAATGACCTCCCTGCTCCTGCTGCCACACCATTCCTGATCCAGGCCAGGAGCCCTTGGCCTTCCTGGCCACCAGGACACACTGCTGGCTCATGTTCAGCCAGCTCTCACCAGCACCCCCAGGTCCCTTTCTGCCTGGGCACGGCCCAGCCACACCTGGACTTCGAGCAGTTAGCAAGGCTCTCATTTCTCTCCAAACAAGTGTGAATGGGTGAGACTTCCATCAGCACAATGCCTCTGCAGTGCAGCTCTCCAGCTGCTCAGCTCCCCCCTCTCCCCACTCCAGGGTTATCAGTCCGTTCCCAAGTGTCCTTTGGGATGAAGATGCTATTTTGGCCTCCATCTCTCCACACTGCCTCATCCATCCTCGCAGAGCTTGATGAGATCATTGTCTTGAGTGCTGTGAGGAGTGAAGAACACACCAATTTCCAGCCAGGACTGCTGGCCCTGCATGCTAAGGGCTGGCTGGCTCAGGGGATGGCAGCTAGTGTGCCCAAAAGCCGCTAGGAACAGCAGGAAGGAAGGAGAAATTGCTCCTTGGATGTCTTGGCCTCAAAGTTTGGAAACTCTGAGGTTTCACAAGTACAGTGTGAAATATGATTTAACACAGGAGGTGTTATTCACAGCAGTGTGAGGACGATCCAAAACCCACACTTGTCCCTGAGTGCAGCAAAGGCGCCTGGCACAAGTGTCCCAGCACGACTTCGGGTTCCATCAGCTTGGGATAAGGGAAATTAAAATAGAAGTTGGCACAATCAGCAAGATCAGAGAGCTCCCTGCTCTGCTCCTGTACGGAAGTGTGGATTTCATTCCTGGCAGAGCCAAGGTTTGCCAGCTGCCCAGCACTGCTGATGAACTCGGCACATCAACTCTGGTCACTTCTGACTGTACTCAGGCTGTTTGCCCCAAATGCATTCCTGACACCCCTCCTTCCAAATTCCAGTCACTTCTTACCAACCTGGTACAGAATTATAGAATTAGGAGAAAATCCCAGAATGGTTTGGGTTGGAAGAGATTTCAAAGTCCATCCTGTCCCCAGCCCTGTCATGGGCAAGGACGCCTTCCACTATCCCAGGCTGCTCCAAGCCCTGTCCAACCTGCCCTTAGACACTTCCAGGGATCCAGGGGCAGTGAGTTCTTCATGTCTGGGATGTGCAGCTGTGCTGCCTCAGCCCTTCCCCAGAGCCCAGGAACACCCAGCATGGCCTGGAGATGCCATCAAGCCCTCCAGACAGGACACACATCCAAAGTTCTGCAAGGAAATGCCAGCTCCTTCCTTTTTGAGGGATGCTGGGAAGCTGTTTGGCAGGAATGCTGACTTTCTTGCCTCATGTCCACATCAGTAGCCAAGTATTTCTCCAAATGATGCTTCCAAAGTCATGGGTATTTAAGAGCAATAAAGAAGAATGGGGATAAGGATCTCGCTGTACAAACATGATCTCAGCTTCATCTGCCCTTCTCAAGGACCTCCAGCCAGAGTGATCTCCACAAGGATGAGATGTTTGCCATCTCTCCTCCCCAGACCTGCAGGCAGCTCAGCAGCCTCCCTGCTGGCAGCAAAAATCCACTCAGTTTCAGTTAATACAGAAGAGAGGAGCCCGTGGTTTCTGAGAAGCTGAAAATGAGCATCTTCCAGAAAAACAAACCCATAATAAACAGCCCAGTAATGCCTGACTGCTTTATCTCCATCACACACAAGCAAAGCACAGATTTTCTGCTAGATCATACACACAAATCCATTTGAAAAACAACAGCTCACAAACACTCTTGCCACAAGTTTTGGGGGCTTGGTTTTGTTTGGGGCATTTTTTGTTGAAAGGACACAAACCCAGCAATCCTGAACGTCTGAAAGGCTGCAATTGCTGCCAAATCAGAACTGAATCAGCTATTAAACACCTCTACAAATTACCCTGATGTCGGGAAAACGAGCCATGCCCATGCTAGCCAGAAACATTGGAGGCTCTGGGATGAATCACAGCAGTGACGTGGCTGCCATGCTTGAAAGGACACAGTCATGACTTGGGGACGTCACCAGACGGCCCAAAACAATCACCCACCAAGACATATTTTTTCCTAGGTGCTCTCCAGAGCTTTTTCAGGTGCAAGGCTGGTGTGTGCTGTAATTTATTTTGGGCTCGGAAAGCAGCAGTCTCACCTTACTGGATACTTTATCGACCCATTAAGTAGCAAATTCCTCTTAAATCTTGCTTTTTCTTTGAAGTACTTTCCAAAAAAGTAAACAAAGGCACTTAAAAGGTCACAGACAGGTTTTCTTTCCTACGCATGAAAGATGGAGGCATTTTTAAGCCTGCCAATATTTTCAAAGCCTGTATCGCCTCCAAATAGCTGGGAGAAGAGAAAATATCTTTCTGCACCTGTATTTTCTCCCCCTAAATGAAAGGGTTGCTTTGTGACCCACTGAAAATTATGAAACAGATCAAAAATGACAGAAAATATTTTCAGGCTGAGGGGAAAGGGATTTCTGTGGGCAAATGTAATTCATCTGAGGAGAGCGGATGGCAGACTGGATCTGAAATAAATGAGGTGCTGAGCGATCTCCCCGAGCTTGGAGCAGCAATCATGTGAAATATTGGTGTATCCAAAAAAGGAGCCAGATGTTGGCATCTGCTTGTGTGCTGTGGAAAACCAGAAGCTGCATCTCCTCAGGAGTTACACGCCAAGGTGAGACCCAGCAGGTGCAGAGCCACGAGGGAATAGGTTGGGAAAAAAGGATGAAGGAGAAAAGCATGACACTGCCAGAGGGGTATTCCAGCACCCAAATGTACCACAAACAGCACCTGGCTCACACTCCCTCACACAGAAATGGAAGCCAAGATAATGGCAGAAAATGGGATTTCTGCACAGCAGAAAATGGGATTTCTTTCCAAGAAAATCAGACTTGGAAGTACAACAAAACCTTTAAAACATTAAGCCACCCTTCCAGAGGGTTTGGTCAGTAAAGGACACCAAGACAAACAGGATGGTTTTTCCCTGGATTACTGATGATTATGGAATTGCCCAATATGGATTCATTTAGGAATATTCAACAAAGGGAGCTGCTGCCTAATTGTTGGTGTGCTGGGAACAGCTGCTTTGAATACTGATCACCTGAGCAGATTAATTCATAATTAATGTCTGCATGGAACCTGAGGGCTTCTAAAAATAAATGACTCTTTCCAGCCAGGACAATTGGGGTTTGTTTTGTTCCTTTGGAGGTGAAACCCAGCTCTTTAGGAATGTGCTGTGCTTTTCCAGGCTGAGAGCATTGGGGAGACCCACAAAAAAATAAAATAAAATCCCTCAGATTTAATCACTTGGCTGAATCCTATCAGACTCTGCCTCGGAGACTCAGCCCCAACCTGCTTGCCAAGGTGATATTGGCTTGTTCACAGCACTGAGCGCTCCTCTTTCACCCTGCTCAGGGTTTACTCCATGCTTTGGACAGGTTTACAGCTCATCCCAGGACTGGGTGTCCACATGGAGCACAGACTCCATCCCCATGCTTCCTCTCACTGGGAATTTCTCCTCCTCCAAGCCCTGCCTTCATTTCTGCCCCAAGCAGGTAAAATGACTTGATTAGCACGGCCACTCTGCCATTCCATTGCAGCAGTCAATAAATCCCTTTCTGTCTGTCTGTGCTGCTGTTCCTCAATGGCTTTATCTGTTTGCTGATCGTTTTTCCCCATTCACTGAGACACAAATCCCACAAGCTGTTGTTCCATTCCCCAGGTTCCCACAGTGCAGGAATCGATATCTTTTGAAAGACAAACCTAAACTGCCTTTTCCTGAGGCCAGCATTCCCTTCCCCTCCCCTCCCCGAGAGCTTTGGCTGTGAAACAAATTTTTGAGGTTATTAACCTGCACAGGGGAGCTGAGGGAAGAATTCCACACATCCTCTAAAACAGATTCCTCTGGATTGCACAGCAGCCCGAGGAGCTGTTCCCTGGCACGAATAATAGGCCAAACACACCAGTGGCTGTTTTCAGCCCACGTTTTAGGTTGTGGAATTGCTTCTTGCTGAGGTTATTCTTGAAATTAGGAGAGTTTCAGACTGCCTGGGAATGCAAATTCTTAGGGCAGCTTAGCAACAACAGCTCAGGGGGTGACTTGTAACAATGACAGAAGGAAGAAAATTGGAAGGATTGGGAAGAAAAAAGACTCCTGCAAGACCTTTGTTAAAGCTTGTCAACAACAGAATCTGGCTGCTCTTCCCCTGTAAGAATTAGGTCTGACTTTGGTAAAGACCACAAAAAACCCCCTCATTTTGTCAGCTAAAATAATTTCATTTCCACACACAGTACTTGAGTTATTAGATGGGGAAAGAGCTTAACAAAGCAACCCCTGATCACATGAAGAAATTTGGGATGTATCTTGGGATCAAGACAAACCACACAGGAAGGACTGGGTGGCAAAGTGTGATCAGGAAGGCTACAGGGGAAAAATAGAGATCGTTTCAAAGACACAGAGAGATCATTTAGCCAAAGAGAAGAACATGCCCAGTGATGGTTGGGCTGGAGGTACTTCCACCCAGGCTTAGTCCAGGACAGCAGCCTGGCACATTTGGATTTTCACAGCCTTGATAGTGGCTCCATTATCAATATTTCAATAATTAATCAATGTTTTTAACTGGCAAAGTCCCTACAGCTGAACTTCCCACACCAAAGACAAGCTGCAAGCATTTCTTATGCTTCAAGAAGCAGCCCTTAGCTCTATAAAGCACAAAGTTTTAATCTCAAATCCTAAATAATGCACTGAAGGGGGAAAGTTCTGTTCAAAAAGAACACAGTGAACCATTTCTGTCGAGGAGTGTAACAGAAGCACAGTGTTTATATTCCCATTTACCAGGGAGAGCTCTTGTGTCCCAGTTGTTCCTTTTGGTTTTTTATGCTGCCATTAGTCAGCCACGGGGGTGTGAGGCCTGAGGGGTGCAAGTGTTCTCAACACTCCATCAGCAACTCTCCAGATTCCTATGACTGGGACTTTTAGCCAATGTGAGCTGCAGGAAAAATCACTCAGCTTCCCTGCTGGATCACTTGAGGCTCTCCCATCCAGATGTTCTACCTGAACATCCCTTCCCACCACAGAACCAGCAAGGAAAAAGCTGAGACACTTTGCTTTGATCACCTTCATTAACAAAACAATCATTAAATCATTTGATTTCTTCACCAGATAATAAATGTAGGTGCTGTTTTCTTCCAGCACAGACCAGTTTTCAGGGATGAATCTTGACACCAAGGAAGTGTGGCAAACTGTGATCAGGAAGGCTGCAGGGGAAAATGCAAGCTTTTCTTTTCAAAGACTCAGAGAGATCATTGAGCCAAAGAGAAGAAAGTGCCCTGAGCTGTGGTGTCCATTCCTCCAGCCAGCACCAAGGCATCCCAGCACACCTTTGTGCCCAGCTCACCACTGGGAACAGGGAAGGTGCAATTGAAGCACTCAGGGAATTGGATTGAACCACTGGAGCTGTGACACGAGGCAGCAGCGCCTGATTTTGGAAAAAGTCAGTCATTTAACAAACCCCATTCTCTTTTCTTGCCTGATTTTGGTGTCCTGAAGAACTTGAGCCCCACAGGGAGAAGCAGGGTGTGCTCCCAGCTCCCAGTGTGAGGGGATGAGGTCAGAATTCCAAGCAGGCTGCAGCAGCAGCAGCAATATTCCAGCACATTAGCAATCATCTGCCATGGGGAGAGCTAATTTTTGCCTCATTAGAGCCTGATAGGAATCTGTGATGTTGAGCAGTTCCGTTTGCAGCTGCTCCCAACCTGTTCTGGCCAGGTTTCTGTGGTAATCACTAGGCTGAACCAGAGCAGGGATGTTGGGAAAGAATTTCTTTCCAAAGAAACCTGGTAGCTCTTAATGCACACCAAAATTCATGGATCCTTCTGGTTCTTTAAAGGGTACCTCTACCATGCTTCAAATCTTTTCAGGGATCAGGAAAGATATCCAGGGATGAGTGAGCACAAGGTCTCACAGGCCACCAGGGATATATATTCCAAATATCCTGCACATAGCAAAGCTGACAGAACAAATGCCATGGAAGGAAATAGCTAAGTCAAATTAACAAAATTACACATTCCCTTAGGAAGGGAATCATACTTGAAATGTAAAACTGTCTACATTTCCTAAGGAATTGTTTATGTCAAATGTGTATCCTGTCTTTCACCACTGGGGAAAAAAAAAAACAAAAACAACAACAAAACCCACAAACAAACAAAAAAACCACAAAAAAAAAACACAAAAAAGAAGGGGGAAAAAAAATAAAAGCTTTTTTTTTTGCTCTTAGGACTTGTTGCCTGTTTGGGTTTGCTGGTGACTCCTAATTCCCAAGCTTTAAAGCCTTGTCCAGACTGGCCTTTGAGACTTCCAGGGATTGGGAATCCACAATTTCTCTGGCAACCTGTGCCAGGATCTCCCCATTATTGGGAATAACATCCTGAATAAACACAGGACAACCCAAATCAGGCTGACAGGACTCAGAGAAACCCTAAAACTGATGCTCAGCACTCCCACAGCACTGTCACTGCATTAACTTGTTTATTCTGAGCTTTTAAAAACCCTGATTCTTTCCACTCCTTATGGAGCTCTTAAAATCACTAATTTGTAATATTGGAGTGAATACTCCCTGATTTCTATTCTGGCATCAGAGCCATTCCTGATGCAGATATCCCACAGTCTGACAGCTGATCTGCATAATGTGGTGAATGTACTGATAACTCATCTCCAGACAGGGAAATAAATCTCCAGCACCTCTTTTTGCTCTGTGCTGCAGCACAATGCACAGCTCTGGAAACGCCTCCTGAGTGCCAATTCTGACTCGTAGGGTTCAGAAAATTAAACCTGTATTAGGAAACAGATCATTTTCATCACCTACTCAGGGGGAGCAAATGCTCAGAGAGAGTTTTTAACCCTTAACCTGTTCAGACATCGGGAACCCTAAGGAATGGGATTTCCCCATTCCTGGGGCCCAGCACAGGAGGGACCTGGAGCTGCTGCAGAGAGCCCAGGGGAGGCACCAGCATGGGCAGAGGGATGGAGCAGCTCTGCTGGGAGGAAAGGCTGGCACAGCTGGGGGTGCTCACCTGGACAGGAGAAGCTTTGGAGTGACCAAACCGTGGCCTGAAGGAGTTCAAGATGGAGAGGGACTTGGGACAAGGGATGGAGGGGCAGGACACAGGGAATGGCTCCCAGTGCCAGAGGGCAGGGCTGGATGGGATATTGGGAATTAGGAATTGTTCCCTGGCAGGGTGGGCGGGCCCTGGCACAGGGTGCCCAGAGCAGCTGTGGCTGCCCCTGGATCCCTGGCAGTGCCCAAGGCCAGGCTGGAGCAGCCTGGGACAGTACAAAGTGTCCCTTTGAGGTCCCTTCCCACACTCCTTCCTGCTTTGGTCCCATCAGCACTGAACAGTCCTCAGTGGAAGTCCCAAAATCCACATCCCATCTCACACTCCATTGCCTCCCATCAGCTTTCATTTACTGAGAGATTTTATGTTCTGCTTTGGCCCCAGCTCTCAGTCTGTTTTTCAGCCTGCCTTGTTTGAGGCCAGAGCACGAAGGAAAGGTTTCACTTACTGCTCATCTTCCTCTGCTAAATAACAACATTAAACAGAGCATGGAGACAGCAGCTCAGTGACAGATGGGGCTGTGCTGGTTTGTGTCACCCAAGGACCTGGCTTGGAATGCTAACACATGGAAATCATCCAGCTGCAGAACTGGGAAGCAAATCTGGGGAGCAGGAAGAGGGATAAAGTGCTCCAGGCCTGATTTTTTTTTTTGTCAGCTAAATCAGAGGCTTCCCTGGAAGCGTTCAAGGGCAGGTTGGAGCAACCTGGGACAGTGGAAGGTGTCTACCCATGGCAGGGAATTAAATGTTCTTTAAGGTCCCTCCCAGCCCAAACCATTCTGGCATCTAGTATTTATTTTGCCTAAGTAAGACAGAAAATTGAGATTAATATTAATATTTAAAAGGCAAAGCAGCACAAGAAGCTGTTGGGACTTCTCAGCACTCCCCAACCCCTTGATCTTCCCAACTACCACCCAAAGCTCCTGAGGAAACCCAAATGCTTTTTGTTCCAGTCCACAGGGCACAAGAGCAGGATATAAATGATCCTCCCAGCAGCAATGATGAGCAAAGTAAGTTCTGAAGTGTTAAATGTGTTCTGCAGTGTTAAATATGTTCAGCAAGTGGGGTCTGTGAAAAAGGCCTGGTTTTTCCAAGAAGGAAAGCAATGTCCTGGAGAGAGCTGACAAATGATAATAAGCAGAGGCTGCTGGTGGAAAGCAGAAAATAAACTTCCTTTCTTTTCATTCATCATGCAGCAGGTCCACTTGTTCCCTCCAGATGAACATTCCCAAGGACATCTCCTTCTCTTATCTTGTACCAACCAGGAACAAAAACATTCCTTGCTTTAAAAAAATCTTCCATGGGTTTTTTCAGTCCAAATTTGAACACAGGAGCACAGTGCTAAATGGAGATCTCTGGAGCTGGTTCTCATTTCAGGCCACGCTGACCAGCTGGCTTTAAAAAAACTCGATCCCGGCACCTGACACTTGGGGATTTTCCTCAGCCACTGTGGAATTTTTACCCCATGGGTTACTACAAACCTCCAGGGATCGCTGGAAAACTTAAATTTCAACACTGATATCAGTTTTCCATCTTACTTCTGCCAAAGAAGTCCTAAACTTTGGGCTGGAAGGAACTTTGAAGCTCACCTCATTGCACGCCCTGTCATGGGTTACAGGTTTAGGGGCACAAATGGTTCCATGATCCTTAGGAACATTTTTGCAGGGAGTCCTGCAGTAAATTCCTAAGTTATTCACCATTTTCAGTGCACACAATCCTGTGCCAGGTGCTCTGGGATGACCCTGCAGGAGCAGGAATGTGACACCAGATGTCCCTTCCACCCTGTCCCATGGTCCTAAAGGCTTTGCCATGGCAGTTCCTCACTCCCCACTGCACATCTTTAATCCACATTACAACTGGACTCCCCTTTTTTAAGGAGAATAACTGTCACAAGAGAACAGGCCAAAAGAACACAGTGTTTTGGGCTGAAAACTCTGGGGAAAAAACCAAACCCTCATTTCAGTCAGATTTCACATAGTTATAAACAAAAGCTCCTGGACCTCTCCATCCCCCCAAAAACGCAATGAGAAGAAAGAGCTGGGAGCAGAAAAAGCAACAAAAAATACAATTAACTTCAGGAAGCCTGTGAAGTTATATATCACTACCAGTAAAAACCAAAAAAAAAAAAGCCTCACAATCACAGCAGAAAATGACTTCAAGTTCCCTCCTAGTCCAAGATAAGAGTTTACAGAGTTTCAGCAGTGATAAAGAGTCCCTTGTGGAGCTCCTCTGGAAGGATGGGGCTGCAGAACCACCCCAGGATTATTGCTTTTCCAGATCTGCAGCATCTCAAATCCTGCCTGCTGCTGCTATTTAGAATATGAGAAAGCTCACCCACTGTTATTTCATGTTCTGGTAGCTCCACAAAATAGCTTTTGCAGTCAGAACCGAGAGGCTATGAAAATATTTAGCACAAGGATGGCAAACATCTTATTTTTATTAGTTTTTCCATCTTAAATGCAACGTGTTCTGATTGCATTTAATTATCATCTGTGCCTGGATGTGCGAGGAGCAGCAGCTGCTGGGATACACTGTAATTTCCATTATTTTAGATAAATACAGTGCAAACATTGATCTGACATTTTGATTTGTTTCTTGAGAGCCGAATTCTCATTTTTCCCCCAAACCCATCTGCCAGGGCTGCAAAGAAGTTGCAGATCAGGACCCCTGCACATCAAAGCACAGGAAAAAAAATCAGAAAACTTTGTCAAACGATGCAATGCAAACATCTCCCCCATCATCCCTCCCACTTTAATCCTTTTGTTTGGATTTATCCTCAGATCTGTCTCTGTCAAAGCCTTGGCCAAAAATCCAAAGTAGAGAAATCCATGGGAGGTTTTTCCCACCAAAAAAAGGAGAAGAAGCCTCAGTGAGGAAGAAAATACAGGAAATGTTCTCATGAGCTTCCCCTGGGGTGAAAAGATGTTCAACCAAGGTGAAATCTCTCCTTAAACTTTTAAGGAGAGATTTAAGGAACATGGAAAAGCTCTCGGGGACCAAGAGGAATGGTTTCCCCCATTCCTGCCTGGAATAGCAATGATGAACTCACTACTCAGCAGCTCTTTGGGATGAGCTCCTCCAGGAAACCCTGCAGGATTCCAGAAGAAGCAGGAGCTGATCCTGATGAGATCCCTTCCAGCTCAGGCTGTTCTGTGTTTGTACCAGCCTCTGACCCAGCCTCTCTCTCCTTCCCCTTCCCAAAATTGGTGATTTTGAGCTCTCTCCCCACAACCAAGAGCAGGAACAAAGGGCACAGAGCTCCCATGGTCTGATTATTTTTGTAGATGAGTTTTCCAAGCAAACAAGGCATCCAAAGCCAGTGGAGCCCACACAAAGTGAGCCTTCCCTTTGCTGGTCTTTTAATGATAGTTTGGATTCTAACACTGGAATTTTTCTATCTGCACACACAGCCTGTGTTACAGAGCCCTGGAGTGGAAGGGGCACAGCCAAAGGTCAGAATCCAGGCTCCCCCATGTTCACTGCTCGGCTCAAAAGTCCTTTTATTTCACATTTCACATGTGGGAGCCGCAACAAAAGGGAGTCATGGAACAGCAGGGGGGACAAGAAAGACATTTGTGCCTCCCTTTCCAGCTGCTATTATTAATAAAATGAATGAGGCTTTATCTCCCCAATTTCTTTGGTAAATAAAACCCCCTTCACCACAAAGCAGCCTTCAAATAACTGCTGAGCAATACAAAAATAAATGGCACATCAGCTATGAGCTTATGTGGGGGGAAAACTCATTATAATTACATTTATAATCCAGTGGGAACTGTTTTGGAAGAGGTTACACCATCCCCTGTTTTCCCTGGAGAGGGATAGATGGATATCTGGCTGCCTGGGGATGAAGCAGGTTGTAGGAAAGCATTTACAGAATGATTTATCTGTTTGATAAACTCCGAGTTCTCCTCCCCAGCGATGAATTCTTTCAGCTTTTTGCAAGGCTGCCCCAGTTTTGTGTCAGTACCACACTGCAGAAAGACTCAGAGAGGCTCAGGTAATGATTAGAGGAATGGCAAGAGGAGTAAATCACTGTGAATAGGAGCAGATCCCAAAGAAAGCTGGACATTCACTGGAGAAATGAAAGGAATTCTCAGGTCAGCTCGACACACAAACTTCCACAGCCCTGCAGAAGAACCTGCCAGCAGGCCCCTCTCATCCAATCCCAACAGGAATTTGTGCTGGCAGCAGGGCTTGGCTGAGGACGGAGACACCAGACTTTGCTCTTTGGGGGATTTATATCTGTATAAATCATCAAATATCTGTATAAAACATCAAATACCCTACAGTCCCTCCTCTCCTCTCCCGGTCTGGCACTTCACAAATCTGGGAACTCTAAAGTCATCAGTTCCAGCTTGGATCCCATTTTCTTCTCCTCCCTACCAAATGCTGGCTTAGTTAACCAAAGATTTGGTTTTTCCTTGTTGAGAAGGGATGACTTCACCGTTATTTCTGATTGCATTTTAAATGCTAAGGTTTAGTTGTGCAGCTTTAAAAATAACTGCCCTAGCCAGAATATCAAACTACATCTGTCACAAGCCCAATCATCCTTTCATATCCCATTTCATCTCATGAACATTTCATGAAATAAGTACAAGAAATGTTTAATTCCCCATCACTAATATGGGTAAATAATACTCTTGGAAGAGTTAATTATTAAGACACCGTAAAATTAAAATAACGAGCAGATAACAGTGGAAGATTTGCATTCCATTGCCCTGGGTATGGCAGGACAACCCAATTTCTCCAAGAGACAGGAAACCCATGAAGCCTGCAGAGGAAAAAAACCCTGATCTGACTCCTGCCCAACCCTGCAATACTAGGATGAAGGAAATAAAAATGAACAGCACAAAAGCAGATGAAAGCATGAAACAAAGCAAAGAAGAGAAGGAGAGTATAGAAGAAGCTGCTGCAAAACCCCTTGGGAAGTCCTGGGAAAGGCAGGTTCCTTGGAGAACAATGATTTATTGGCAGGCTGTGCAGAAATTTCCATGTTGCTATCATTTCTAATTGATCCCTTGCCACACAGAGTGTCTGAGGTTGGAAATGGGGGTGTGGATGCTATTTCCATCTGTCAGAGGTCGGGCAGTTCTCTTCTGGTCATGGGGCAGTTTTCTTTATCTCTCCCACAACCCATCCTCCCTCCAGGAGATCTCGGCTGTTAATTGGCCATTAATTATTAATTATCTTCTGTTCCTGGGCCATTAATTATGAATTATCTCCTGTCCACGGCCAGTGAGTGTCCCTGCATGGCTGATCCAATTCCATCATCCCATGGGGAGATGCTCCGCCCAGGGGAGGAGCCAAGCATTCCTACCTGGATACAATCTGAGCTTTGGGACCCCACAGCAGCCTTTGCCCCCTGCATTGCCAGAGGAGCAGCTTTCTGCTGCCCTGCATTGCCAGAGGGAGCCCAGGCCCATCTCCAGCAGCCCTGGAGCTGCAGAGGAAAACTCCCCCCTTGTGCAGGATCCCTGCTGCAGCAGAGCCACAGCTGGCACTGCAGGAGGGCTGAGCCCCCATGGGATGGGGCTGGGACACCAGCCTGACACACAGGGGGCAGGGCATGGTCTGACTCTGTTTATATTTTTGTACTATTGTATTTGTATTTTTATTTTCCTAGTAAAGAACTGTTATTCCTATTCCCATATCTTTGCCTGAGAGCCCCTTAATCTCAAAATTATGATAACTGGGAGGGAGGGGGTTTTCATTTTCCATTTCAGGGGAGGCTCCTGCCTTCTTCAGCAGACACCTGTCTTTCAAACCCAGACACCAAGCTCCTCTGGACACTGAGTGAAGGATCCCCAATCTCCAAACCAGCACCTGTGCACTATTTGCTTGGGACAGCAGCTCCAGACCCCTCCAGAGGAGGTTCAGAGGCTCAGGTAGGGCCCAAAACAGCTGCTCTGAGAGGCAGAACAAGTCCTGGAAGCAGAACAGCTTGATTGTGTTGGAAAAGCCCTGACTGCAATGGATGCTGTTGTTACTACCTTCCACAGAGACCCTGGGAGATGCTGAGAGGTGGGAATTAGCAACATTATCAGGAATATACTTGGGAAAAGCACTCAAAGCTGCCTGGCCCTAGACTAGAAAGGAAGGAATTTCCCAGAGGTAGCCTAGCAAGGACAGTATTTGGGCACACAGGACAAACCATACTGTGAAAAATCCCACCTGCAGAGGCTCAGCTCCATCTGTCCAGGTGTGATCCCAGAGCATGACAGTGACCCAGAACACCCCAGCACACAAAGAGTCAGCCAAACCTGTGCCAGGGCCTGCCCACCTTCCCAGGGAACAATTCATTCCTAGTATCCCATCCAGCCCTGCCCTCTGGCAGTGGAAGCCATTCCCTGTGTCCTGTCCCTCCATCCTTTGTCCCAAATCCCTCTTCAGCTCTTCTGGAGCCCCTTTAGGCCCTGCAAGGGGCTCTGAGCTCTCCCTGGAGCCTTCTCCTCTCCAGGCTGAACAATTCCAGCTCTCCCAGCAGAGCTGCTCCATCCCTCACATCATTTATGCTCCCTAAATCCAAAACAAGTCTCTGTTCTCCACAATTTGCTCATTTTTAAGTATCAGTCCCACCAAGCCCTTTCCCTGAGAGGAGGAGGATCTGACTCACGAGATCCTCCAAGAGAATTAGTCCTGTTCAATCAGATCCATAAAAAAGGAGGAAAGAAGGGTCACAGGGAGGTGACACAAAGGTGTGACAAAGAGATGACTGCTCAGAGCACCCCAGAGCCTGCAGTGACCCTGGGGGAAAGCAGGGAACTGCCCAGGAGGGAAAAACCAACAGGAGGGAAAAGGGAGAGGTGGGAAGTGAGAACTGTCAATGCCAGCACACTGAGCATGAATCCTTGGGGCTGAGGCTGCGCAGGCTCTGAGGTGATGCCTGGGGGAACACTGACAACATCCATGTGCCTGCTTTGCTTTGGATTCAACAGGAAAAACCCCAGAGCCTCCCAGAGGAGCATTTCACCCCATGGAAGGACTCCCATTTGTCTCTGTACTTCAAACAGCTAAACACAGATATTGTTTGTGTTCCCTTATCAACACCCAGTTCCATGTCCCAGCAGATCCCACAGTTTCTAGGAACACACTGCTTCCCAAGACACCCAGAAACCCACATTCCCATGGGAAATCTCAGTCAGATCCTTCCTTTGGGGGAGCTACCAAGAAGGAAGCAAGAGACAAAGCCACCTTTAAAAATAAAAGGCAAATCCACACAACTGAAGGCAAAAATAAAAGGAAATTTAAGGGGAGGGAAAATTACTAAAACAGGGGCTGGTTCTCAAAAAGCTGCTTTTTCCCTCTCCATGCCTGTAGAAGCAGATTTTTGAGGGGGATTTTTCTTCCCTCATGTTCTCCAGGTGTGTGCAGAGCTGCAGCCTCAGAATTCATGTGCAATACCCACTGACAATACAAAACCATGAGCCACAAAAGAGTTAATCCAAGGAATTCCCCTTTCCCCTGTGTCACTGAATTATTTATGGGAATGGCACCAACCCTATAGGGAGGACTCTTTACACCTAGGACTAAAATTTCTAAAAAAACCTAAAAAAATCTATTCTGTTCTAAATTTTACTGTAAAAATAACTGTTTATTCACAGGAGAGCATCAAACCTGGACCTTGCCACCTGATTTCATCTTCCTGCCCTAATCCAACCTGACAGCCTGCAAAACCATGAGCCCCAAAAGAGTTAATCCAAGGAATTCCCCTTTCCCCTGTGTCACTGAATTATTTCTTACATGGGAATGNAAGTCAGCAAATGCAAACCTGCAAAAATATCGCTTGGAAAATTCACAGAATTCACAGAATCACTGGGTTGCAAGAGAACTTGAAGATCATCGAGTGCAACCCAGCCCTAACACCTCAATTAAACCATGGCATCCAGTGCCACATCCAGTCTGTTTTTAAACACATCCAGGGAAATATTTAGGTTTTTTTCCCTTAAAGAAAAAAAAAATGGAGGTAGCAGACTCATTTATGGTCAATTTACAATAACTTTTTTTCGTTCTAAAAACCCTCAATTTGAAGACAAATAATCCACTTAACCCCTCTCAGAGCAGCAAACTTTCTCCCAGGAAAGGAAATCTATCCAATAAATAAATTTATTTTCCTCTCACAATTGTTTTTTCTGCAGAGCTGAGAGTTTCAATGTGGATAGTTTAATGCAGAGCATCACTGATCCCCCTTTTTCAATTCCCAGTCTCACAGCCTGAGGGAATATTCCTGCTGGAGGTGGGCACAACAGGGATATTTAATGCTGCCAGCAATTCCAGTCCCTGATGGGTATTTGTCACATCACAAATACAATTCATTGCCACCTTCAAAGCACAGCTGTAAGGGAAATTTTTTGGTGTTGCTCAAGGTTTAGGGCACCTCTTGACCCATTTCAGTTAATAAGGAAAAGTTGGGGGTGTTTCTTGCTACTTTTTGAACAAAAGGGAATTCAAGGGGTGTTCTCAGAGAGCTGAAATAACAGCACAGGGAGGGTGAAGTCAGAGAAATAAAATGTTTTAAAGAATAGGATGTGGTGGGGCCAGCACCTGAAAGCCTGAACCAGGGGCCCTACTATCCCTAGAGGTGGGAATTTGTCCAACACAGACTGTGGTTAAAGTCACGCCAGAATAAAAAAAAAAAAAATAATAATTTTTTAAAGGCTTATTAGACTTATTAAAAGCAAAGAAACTCTAAATTCAGGATTCTGCTTGCTGAGAAATTTCAGCTTCAGCTCCTGACTCAAAGCTCTGGTTTTTGTCACTACCAGCTCAAAGAACATCAAGAGCCCAAGTAAAGAAGGGAAAAGGAATTAATGGAAGGAGGACAGAATTTATTTGACTTTTCAGAAAACACCTCTCAGTAATACTCAAAGATGGGTCTCTCCAGTAGAGTTTTGCAAAGAACAGAGTTTATATTTGGGTTGATTGTGTTAATAATTGAGGGGACAGAGAATGATGAACCAAAATGAGCTCTCATAACCTATTTGATAATGTCCTCTCCTATTTCCATGACTTCATCATCACTCATTGCATTATGTCCAAACACAGACTATAAACTCTCCATAATTGGGTTTGCAAGGCATTATGCATATTTAGGGAGCTCTTTAAATACTCTTAAATTAAGTTACAAAGCCAAGGGAAGAGCCAAGTCGTGCCCTCACACACACAGGGCTGGCAGGAGAACATGGAAAACCTCAAGTGCCCAAAAAACACAAAATTTAGTTTTGACACACATCTGTTGCACACTCATCAC
>WBNQ01035605.1:0-27172 GCA_013401375.1 Spizella passerina
GTCTGTATTGGCAAACACAGAAGCAACTCTGACCACAGGCAGGGGCACATCTCGTGGGACAAATCTGACAGAGCTCACAGGCATAGTCCACAGTTTAATCTTCTTAAAAGACTTTGTCTTCGCAGAATAGCGCGACTCACACACGTAGACATCCTCATCTCTGAAGTTTTCAGGGCACAATTTAAAATATTCCTGCAGATTGAAGGAAAAATATGAAATATTTCAGCAACACCCACATTCCACAGACACATAGTGAACTGCCTCTCATGGCTTCAGTTTTATCTATGCTTCTGTCAGAAGCCTTTTTGCTGAGTTCTCTTCTTCCAGTTTGATGGATAAGTTTTACCAAGAATAACAACAAACAGGAGATCTTTTTTGGAGAAGGAGCAATTCAATATAGGTTGCATGGGAGAAAAGTTAGGTTTTATTCATTTCCCAATCCAGGGCATTAACAAGTACAAGATCTGCAGCCTGAAATGACCTCCACAAGATTTCTGAGCTTTGACTTGGGAAAAGGATAATTCACCAAGCCAGGGGTGACCATAACCACAAATCAACCAGAACAGGGAACCTCCATCACCTGGGTGAACCCCATTTCTCAGGAAGAAAAGAAGATCCAAACAGCCCACAGAAGCAAGTCCTATTTTTTTAGATATAACTGGAATGTCTCTATGTTAGAGTGCCTACAGCTCTACAGGAAATAGCAGAAAGCATGACTTGTTTTATAAATTAGTCTGAACAGTCTCTCACCTTGACAAACATGACCACACATTTGCCTAAAATTTTGCTAACAGGAACTTTACTGTAATAATCACTTTTAAAAACTTCTTTCTCCAGGAATTTTCGTGTTGCAAGATGAAAAGTTTCATTTGGTCGATAAAACCAGCAGCCATAGAGCCATTTCTCTCCTTTAAAATAGGAAAAAAAAAAAGGGAGATAGAAAGAAAAAAATTGTAAAATGACATTCTCTAGTGCACAAGCCAAGTAAGAACAATTAGAAATTGACCAATTAATCAAATAGCCATGTAGTCATTTATACTAGGAGCAATCTGCTTTTAAACAGGAAAATATTCAACTTTTCAGAAAAGGAAAACAAGTTATTTTAAAAAGCCTGACAATTGTTATTTCTCCAGTAAATCCTCATTCAGCAAAATAAAGGGGAAATTTATTCTTATTTATAGATCTTGACTTTCAGGCCTTGAAATGGCTTTGAAGTCCACACAACAATCACCCTGATCATTTAAAGAATCTCAGCTGTTTTTCAGTTTTTAAAGAACTATTTCTTTCACTTTATGCTGTGACAAATTACATGATGACAAACTCAAATTGATAACAATGATTTATAAAGAAGTTACAAATATGCACTTTTTTCCTAAATCAAAGGAAACCTGTGCCCATCTTTGGTTCAGATTTCTCAGCACAAAACCAGTGGTCTTCTGTACCTAAATTACAAGGAGTCCATCCCATTCAGAATCCCACCCCTGCAAGGCTTACAATTTGAGGCTAGGCAGAAATGAACACCAAAAAATGCCCATGCTGTCTCAAGAATTTTCCGTTTGCAATATCCTTTAGAAAAAAGGAACTCAGAAACAGCAACAGAAAAAATACTCACTGGTTCAAACAGTTCTGCCAATAAAATAAGTAAAATCTACATAGGAAAAAAATCAAACTGGAAGCTTGTAGCTTCACATTCTCTGAAAAAATCCCTTCTCCCAGGATTTTTCTCCTAGAAANTAGCTTTTTAGCACTGAGTAAGTATCCCTTCTGTATTCTTTAGTATAGTACAGTACTCTTTAATATAATATAGTATTACAAAGTAATAAATTAGCCTTCTGAGAACATGGAGTCAGATTCATCATTCTTCCCTGCCACAGGGGTCCCTGTAAATACAACAGAAGCTTAAAACAATAATAACAAGTTTCACCGCAGTGTTTTCCTGCACTGAGGACACCCTTACCAGCTGAATCTTCCCACAGCCTCTCGATGCAGACGATGTGAGGCTGCAGGCTGGTCTCTGCAGGCTCCACATACACATAATCCCCCACGTGGTACATGCTGTTCTTGAAGCTGCAGTCCTGGCTGTAGGTCCGATGCAAACTCGACAGCCCAGCTGATCCAGAGGAATCTTCACTCTTTTCAGCTTCTTATTTCAAAAAGGGAAAACCAATGTTAGTGATGTCATAATTCCATACTACCTGAGATTCTTGGTGTCAGTGCCTCAATTTGAACCTAGAGTAACCAGGCATTACTGCTGCTGACATCTATGAAGGAAGATCAGCCATGTTAGAAAGATGATTTGTGGACAAAACTGCCAACAGCTGTGCTCCTGACTGTGGAAAGATGCAATTAGAGAGCTTACTTATTCCTTTAAACATGGTGCACAATGGAGCACAGACAAACAACCAGGACCTGTGAAATAAAGGATCTTCAGGTTACACTTCATTCCCTACAAAACAGTGCAAGTCCACACCTCTGCACATCCACAGTAGCTAAAACACAATAGGCCTATCAAACCTCAGTTTTTCAGCAGTGTTTAAAGCATGATCATAGACAACACCATCAGTACTTGTCAGAAAGAAAATTACTAAAAGATCAATGGAATAGTCATTGTTAAGTTTATTATCAGCAGAAAGCTGAAGTAAAAAACTACTGTTTTCTTTTATCATGTTCTTGAAATAATACTGGTACCCCAGTGTATTCTGATAAAAGAGTGCACATAGGGATAAGATCTATCTACATCTCTTTCTTGGCTGATAAAGATCAAAATAAAATAAATCTCTCATAACTTGAAAATAAAAGACTGGGGGACAAGCAGACTATTAAGGTCCTTTCAGCAGGCAAAGCTGCAGCAACACATTATATGTACACTCAAAACTAATGAAACAAAAGTAGCTACCTCTCTTCTCCTCCTCCCTTTTGAGCTTATCCTCCTCTATTTCTTTGGGCAGCTTTTCCTTCTTTTCCTTTTCTACATCATTGTGAAGATGCTTGGTGGTGTAGCTGAGAGCAGGTGACAGCAGAATCTCTCCATTTTTACAGAGTTCATCTCGAATTTTAATGAAGAACTGCTGAAGTTCCACTGCATCCTCATAGATCTCTGAATCAGTCCTGTACAAAAACATGAGCAACAGGGTAAAAGCACAGTTTGTGCAGGGTCAAACAGGAGCCTAAACACACCCATCAATCACCACTCTTTGTGATCAATTGAAAGTTTCACTCTGCCAATGGATTTCTCTGCTTACTCAAAAGCAGCAGCAGAGACTGGCCTGAAGCCATGAAGCATTAAGTGATGGTTCACCTCTTAGTCCACTGTCAATTTGCATTATAGTTCACACACAACAGTATTGTGGTAGGCACCAGTCCTGAAATGCCAGGAAAATCAAAGGTAAGTAGCTGTGACCAAGGCTACTTGTCACTGGACCTACACAATTTGTTAACTTCTGAAAACTTGAGTAATAACAGTACTATTAACAAAACTGACTTATTTTAACTATCCATACTCCTCTCAGTAGATGTTTTAAGATCATTTTTTACCTCCTCTCTTCACAGCCAAGCTCTCACCTGCACATTCCCAAAAACACTACTGAATTCAAGCAAAACACTATGAGAAGTTGCAAGTGCTCATAGTTTTTGCACCATAACTCAACCAGGTGTAACTGCTCCAAAAGAGTAATTCACTATTTGAACAGTTAGAGAACAGCTCTCTTTACTTTTTCAATTTCAAAGTTAGTAGGAATCTTTTTGTCATAAGGTGCTCCTTTGGAAGATTACTGTCAAAATGATCTCCTAGCAGAAAACTTTCTTCCTTGTTCTCATATCAAAGCAAGTGTTCCACTGAAGACCTGATAGAACACCCATATCACGGAAAGCAAACACCTTAACAAACTTCAGCCTTTGTCTAACATTAAATGCAAACCTCAATAAAGGTACCTGAAAAATAATGGTTTGCTCACCTGTTCATTCTCCGTGCCCTCTCCAGCACCTCAAACATGTTCTCCTGGAACAAGTCCAATCTTCTATAGCGATTATTTTCAACATTTTTTCGGATAATATCAAAAGTCAGAGGAGGTTTATTTGGGAAGTTGGGATCAACAGCGGGAATCTCAGCTAAGGAGTCGCTGTAGCATCTGCCCTCATCATCCTGGTGGCTCATAACGGATACAAAGAGGTTATGGATAAGTTCCTGAATCAGCAAAGTGACATTGGGCACATGAGAATCCTCATCTCCTTCTATTTCTCTCCGAGTTTCAAGCAGAACCTTGTGGAGCACCAGGGCATCTTTATAAATCAAAGACTCGGGCTCGTTGTACGTGCAAGCGTTATTGAACATCATGACAAAGTCCTCCACCATGGAGTCGATGTCCTGGTATTTATTTGCCATCATGTGGCTCCTGATCTTCTCCATGTCCACGGGCTTCTTGATGGTGACGTAGTAGTCGGGCAGCTCGGCGCGCGAGGGCAGCCGCAGGAAGATGGCGCTCAGCCGCCGCCCGCGCTTGTCCGTGTAGTTCTTCACCGCCTCGTACACCTCGTTCAGCTTCTGCTGCATGGGAGTCATGTACTTGGACTTCTTGGGAGAAATGCCACTTTTCCTACCTAACACCACAAAAACAACAAAGGAGTTAAAATGGCAAAGCAGAGAACTTGCACCTTTCCTTTTCCAGAGAATTGTTCATGGGAGAAGCACTCCATGGTGTGAGCAGAAGCCTCACAACACAGAGCCTGTTCCAGGCTGCAGCTTCCTTTGTTTTTCATAACTCCATGAAATTTTTTTTCACAGTCTTTTTGGCAAACACAGAATATGTTGCTCCATGCTCCACCTGGCAAAGGCCTCCTCAGGCTTCATCTTTTCCTACCTAAGAGCATTAACAAACTCCTCTAAACTCATTTTGGTCTTACAGTTCTCCATGAATTTGTCTCTGCAGCTGCTAAAAATCCTGTCACCACAGAGTTTGGCTATGACTAAAATTAAGTATTCAAAATATTATCAGACTCTTTTATGACATGTTTATGCCAAATCAGAAAGGATTACTATAAGTAAAATGTAAATTAAGGCCTCCCATGGGATTATGAGGTTGGATTTTTGACTAACTCAGGTTCTCTGTTACTGCACTGCAGACTCTAAGTCTACACCTGTATTCTACACCTGTACTTTACCTAGGAGCTGCACATTTAATTTACAAGAGGACTGTGTGCAGTTATTTTCTTTAAGGTTTTTGTGCAATTTTATCCATCTCAGTTTGCTCAGCCCTGAACACATATTAAGAGAACATAAGATTTGAGTAGTTGCAAGGCTGTAAGGGCAACAGCTCAAGGAACTTCACTTCATGTTCTTCATGGCTTTCAATAATCTGAACAGGGTTCACTTTTTTTAAATCATCCTGTGGAAATCCCAGACATTTAACCAGTGAAATTAAAAGATTTGCTCAATTTGAGAAGGCCCTTACTTGACTGACCACATATTACACCATCTAACATTTGGATAACACTGTATGACTAAATTTTAATCCTTCCACCCATTCCCAAGTATTTTTTCTTCGTTTTAAGTTACTTTTCTTAGAAAACACTATATGCAACAACTTAATTCTATTGTATAACATAGACATGGCATTGCTATCAAGATTTTGAAAATGTAAGTCTACTTTCCTTGTCAGTGTTAACAACTGTGCAGAACATGTCTATTCTAAAAGGAAGATCTGTTCACCTGTATTGTGTTGTAAGTATTGAAATGAGACGAGGCAATGCACAAGGTTCTCTTACTTAGCTTTAGTTTAGGGGATGCAACATCATCATCTTCAGCCAAGGGTCCCAGCTCTTTCCTTTTTTCTTTAAGGATCTTTTCCAGCATATGGGCATCATTGTACACCTATTAATCAGTAAAGTAATCAAAATCCAATCAAAACAAGGTTTACTGTGTTTTCTAGTTAAGAACTAGCTCCTAAGAAACACTTCAGTGTTAGTCTGGAAAAACTGAAAGTGAAATGGAGTATTTTATTTAAATAAATAAATAAATCAGCCTTTCTTTTTAACTGACACAGGTAAGCAGAACTGATTCCACCCTCTAAATCAGGGAGCTACAAATGTTGAAAAAAATTATTCAATTAAGATGCATCTCTATTCCAAAAACTACAAAATGGCAAGAGGCAGCTGTGTTATCAACTTCCTCCTCAAATCCTTCTGCTGAGCAATGAAAGATCCCTTGAACCACTGAGATTCCATCAAGGTACAAAGGACTAGAACAGTCCTGGGTCTTTAAACCCAATCTTGGTGATGAAGTGCAGCTGCTTACCAAGTTCCTTATTAGAAACCTCCTTATTAGCCGGAGGTTTCTTACCACCTCCCTGTTTCACATCACCCCTGCTGCCTGAGAAACACCACAATATAGACACACCCAACAATATACTTTAAATGAAAACCGTATCTCTTACAATAATTACAACATTTAATATGTGTAACAGTCGAAGTGAAGCCATCCTAAGAGCAGTTGATGCCTGCAAAGCAGCAGAGAGTGTGGCTGCTGAGCCCAGCAGTACCTGGGAGCCCTCCTCGTTGTAGTGCCTGGCGTTGCGGAACATGAGCTTCATGTCCTCGATCATGGCCTCCTCCGCCGCGTACTTGTCATTGCGGATGTTGTGCTCTATCATCTTCAGGTCCATTGGCTCCAGGATGATTTTGTAGTAGTCTGGATAGTCCTTTTTGGATGGTTTAACCATGAACAGGTCACAGAGCCTCCTGCCTGTGCCAGGCTCTCGAGCTTCCAGAACCGCGTTGTACAAGATCTTCATGCGCTGCTTCCGGATGTTCTTTTTACTGTCGGGTTAAGAAGAACACAAAGGAAAAGAATAAATGTCAGAGGTTCCTATCCCCACTTCCAACACCAATATCAAAATTATATTATCCTCTACCATGAAGAGACAACCAGAACCACCTAAACACACACAAGAAGTTCAACATTAAGACCAGAATTTGCAAATGACAACAGCATCACAATCAGGATCCTGACACAGGAACAGGAAATTACTCTTCCAGATGATTGTTCTCTCATTGACCCTGAGTTCAAGTGCTCCACAAAATAAACTAACTAGCTCATTTCTCAAAGTGCAAAGGCCAAAAGGAGCTCTGAGCACTTTTCAGATGCAGAGAAAACACACCAGTCAGGATCAGGCATCTGAATCCAAGAGCTCAAGATCCAGAGTGAACAGGGTAAAACCCACCAGTCAGTACCTTCATGACTACTTTTGGTGAACACAGAGTATCAGACATGAGCTATTTATCTCAGAGTAATCTTGTAAATTCTTCAATACCAAGTAAGGACATCAAGGAAGCAGTAGAAAGAATTGCTTAAATATTTGTCAATCCAAATAAAGTCTGAAGTCAATAAAGCTCACCAGGATAGCAAGCCCAGGTAGAAAATGGTACATGCTAGCCCCAGAAATGTTTCAGTCATCCTGTGTGCAGCTGTTGTGGTTGTCTCAAGAAATCTGACAGCACAACCAAGACACAGCTTATCACAAAAAAGTACATGGCTCCCTGCACACATAGTACATGGCCTATAAGTAAATTAAATGACGGAGAAGAAAATTTATGTCAATAATGCATAGTCTCAGCTCAGATACTGTGGCACTGAGCAATACACTCACTACAAAGCACTTGTAAACAGGCTTCCAATCTGCAATCTCCTCAAGACTTATTCAGGTAGTTATAACTTTGACTATTACATTATCTGCAAAGACAACAACCACCACAAAAAATTACCTTCAATTGCAGAATGTGCAAAATATCCCAGTACAATTTATTAGAAACCAAACTGCAACACAGATTTCCCATGATGTGCATCCTTTCATTATACATTTAAAGCATAACTTTTTCATGCCTCAGATATCTCTTACTCCTTGGTGAGATCAGCAAAATAACTAAAGAAAACTAACAACAAAGAAAACTCAAAATATATGTTCTATAGGCTAAACTGTTGGAAAATGTTGGTCAGTTGTTCCCACTAGCAGATGAGCAATGCCAGAACACAGACATGCTGCCAAATCCCACATTTTAATGTTTCCACGTTTTTCTCACTCTTTTCAACAGATACAGGCAAAGCAAAACCAAAGCAGAAACAGCAAAAGGCCTGCCAATATTCAAGATTCATGTCATGCATCTGATACATAAAAGGAGACATTCAAACAACTTTCTTCTTGGTAACTGTTATTTTCCCAACAGGATGAATTTTGCATGGGTTATTGGTTTCCTTTTCCAGCAACATTTTGGAATTCCTCTCATTGCTTCACTTCTGTGATCATCAGCATTTATGATCTTTTCCTTGCTATCATTCAGCAAGTGAATTGATAACAAGCATCAAACTGACAACATCAAAAGCATTTTCAGGTGCTCTTCAGGCATTATTCTGATCTCCCTTGCCTACCAACACAGGAAATCCCTTGTTCCCTTTTCTCTTTTATTGTCCTTAGATGAAAGGGCCTGACAGATTTTTTCCTTTTAAGTATTTCAGTAGTGTCTGGCACAAGGTGATCAAAAGCAACATGAGGTTAAAAGGACTCTGATGACAATTTGACTTGCTTGATTAGGTTAGTACTTCTTTTTGAATGTGAAGATCACAAAGCTAGTGATTTTTGCAATTTGTTCCTTCTTGATTACTTGGTTCTGTGGTCTGCCTTTCCTTTCCATTAAATTTCTTCTTCCCAGCATCCCTAGACTGCACCCCCTCCTAAACCCATGTTCATATTTATTTTCCCTCTGAAGCTTTTTAATTAATGTACATTCCTCCACTTATTTGACTGTTCTTCAGTGACTCTCTGCTGATGCTCTACTCCATTCCCTTCCTCCCCCCACAACTGCTGTTCCTTTGACAAAACAAGAAATATAAATATCCAGGAAGCCAATGCTCATAAGCAACACCAAAGAAAGATGCTAAACTGCAATTTCACACTGGCTGTTGCTACCACTGCAATTTTATGAGCTGGACTTTATTTCAAATGACACCATAAAGCAGACTAGAGAAACTCCCTCTTGCTAGAGTGAAATGCATCACTAATTACTAAGGCATCATTAATTACAAACCAGCTCTCACCATAAAGAACACCTTCCATAAGGCATCATTATGCTCAATAGAAGAGTCTATTGCAAATCACTGGGATTTTGGTTTATGTTACAGGACCCTAAGTAATCAACCTCTTATAATCAGTTTATCTATTTGTCAGGCTAAAATAAAACAACTCTCCCCAAAAAATCCTGAAATCCACTGACAGAATAAACCTAGTTCATTGCAATTACAGTGCCCATTTTACTTATTGAGCTGATGTTGACAGCTGCCAACTAATAGACCAAAATAGGGAATTAATAGTCAGCAAATAGTTTTGAATTAATTAGAATCAACACTTAATGATGTTTCAGAATTACAAATCCTTACACAAATGCTAAAAAACATGGTTTAATACTCTCTGTAACAAAAGAGATGCAGCAATGTTATGGCCTGCAGGAACTACAGAAGCAGATACCTTTTCCTTTTTGAGCTTCCAGTATCAGATGTAGCAGAAGAAATCATGCTGTCCCCATCCTCAATGTCATCTCTCCTAGCAAGCTCCTTCTTCTTTGCCTGAAAAAAGAACAAAGCCCTGAAGCCAAGCTCATTGCTGGACACTTAGAGAACAGAATAAAGAGCAGTATAGTTCTTTCTGACAGAACAATTTTTGAGGAACCAACTTGAAAACAATGCCATTTCAGACTACAACACTTAGCTGGAACACTTAATGAAATCTGAAAGGTTTTAGCCTTATTCAATTAAAGGGAAACTCAAAAGCCCTACATCATCAATTTTCTCACAATTTAATTAGGTTGGGAGTCACAGTAAGGAATAAAGTGGCTGAAAGAAATCACAGAAGGCAGCAGGTGTGCTGAGGAAAAATCACTTCATGATGCTCTCCATTCCCATACTTCCCTCTAAGCAAGAAAATACTTCTGCAAACACAGGTCTAGTTAAAAATTATTCTGGAAAAATATCCTTTAAGGAAATTCTATCCTTTTGCTTGTTCTCCTCCACATACCTGCATAACCTGCTGCATTTTCAGCACCCTTTTATAGATGGCAGAATTGGGGACATTGTAGCGCTTGGCATTTTCAAACATCAAATTCAGATCAGCCTCCAACTGATCTAAAGTTTCATACTCATGGTTCTTCAGCTTGGTCCTGCAAAAGAGAAATACTAGGCAGCTATTTCACTAGTTACACAGTGCAAAACAGTTCTTTAATATCCTCATTTTCATGATAAAGCAAAGTCAAAGAGCTCTAACTCCAGAAATGGGATTTACTTTTTGATTCTCTAGTAACATCTTCCACTTGTAACTAGATTAGGGAAATGTATCTCCTCAAAGAATGGCTTCAGTAATTTTGGAAGCTGTGGAGCCTGAAGTCCTGTTTTCATACTGGGGTGAGATGTTACAGGTGAGGCAGCAGCACAGGCTGCAGTGCCCCTGAGCCCTGACCTCAGGCCAGGCCAGCTCTGCACAGCCCCAAACGCTGCCTCCCCTCCATCAATTCCACTCATCTTCAGTGAGAGCCAAAAGCACCCAGCACCTGTCATGTTAAACCCTCCAATCTGTGCCTTCCCTTAAAAAAACACCTGATTGTTGACTGGTGACACAGCAAAGTGCACTTCACCTGACAACAGCTACAAGAGGAGTAACAGCAACAACTAAGTCATTTTTCACATGCTAAACACATGAATCAACATGAGTTAATGCTCAACTTAATGTGTTTTCTTACACAATGCTGGAAGTTCTAGCCACCTTTTTAAAACCTTCCAATACTTCATTACACACAGAAAATACCAATCTGCAGCAACACAAAGCCTGTCACAGCTGCAACAGAACATCCTCCTCCTCCTGCCTGCACATNGTTTTAGCCTTATTCAATTAAAGGGAAACTCAAAAGCCCTACATCATCAATTTTCTCACAATTTAATTAGGTTGGGAGTCACAGTAAGGAATAAAGTGGCTGAAAGAAATCACAGAAGGCAGCAGGTGTGCTGAGGAAAAATCACTTCATGATGCTCTCCATTCCCATACTTCCCTCTAAGCAAGAAAATACTTCTGCAAACACAGGTCTAGTTAAAAATTATTCTGGAAAAATATCCTTTAGAGAAATAAATTTACATGTGAAGTTCTATCCTGCTGTATGAACACCTCCACATACCTGCATAACCTGCTGCATTTTCAGCACCCTTTTATAGATGGCAGAATTGGGGACATTGTAGCGCTTGGCATTTTCAAACATCAAATTCAGATCAGCCTCCAACTGATCTAAAGTTTCATACTCATGGTTCTTCAGCTTGGTCCTGCAAAAGAGAAATACTAGGCAGCTATTTCACTAGTTACACAGTGCAAAACAGTTCTTTAATATCCTCATTTTCATGATAAAGCAATAGTCAAAGAGCTCCAACTCCAGAAATGGGATTTACTTTTTGATTCTCTAGTAACATCTTCTTGTAACTAGATTAGGGAAATGTATCTCCTCAAAGAATGGCTTCAGTAATTTTGGAAGCTGTGGAGCCTGAAGTCCTGTTTTCATACTGGGGTGAGATGTTACAGGTGAGGCAGCAGCACAGGCTGCAGTGCCCCTGAGCCCTGACCTCAGGCCAGGCCAGCTCTGCACAGCCCCAAACGCTGCCTCCCCTCCATCAATTCCACTCATCTTCAGTGAGAGCCAAAAGCACCCAGCACCTGTCATGTTAAACCCTCCAATCTGTGCCTTCCCTTAAAAAAACACCTGATTGTTGACTGGTGACACAGCAAAGTGCACTTCACCTGACAACAGCTACAAGAGGAGTAACAGCAACAACTAAGTCATTTTTCACATGCTAAACACATGAATCAACATGAGTTAATGCTCAACTTAATGTGTTTTCTTACACAATGCTGGAAGTTCTAGCCACTTTTTTAAAACCTTCCAATACTTCATTACACACAGAAAATACCAATCTGCAGCAACACAAAGCCTGTCACAGCTGCAACAGAACATCCTCCTCCTCCTGCCTGCACATTCAGCAGTCACACACCACCTTTACACCCAGCCTGGCTTCTGCAGCACCTGGCTGAATGTGGCCCTGCTTGATGGAGCATCATCACTACCATGAAATAAATTTAATGTAAAACCTTTCAGCCCCAAGCTTGCTCCTGCTTATCCACTACCCAACAACCAAGGTGCAGCCATCTGATTTTAAGCAAACCATTTACACTCACAGCTGTGCTCATCAAAAGCCTGAAGCAAAAGTAAAAACCCCACTTAGACTGAATGGTTTGGAAAGTGACAGCTTCCAAGCAGGGACATAAGAAATGAAAAATGTACAGGCACAGAAGTGATCCTGTTCTAGCCTGCAAAGAAATTCCTCTCCTACCATTCTCTGTACTGCTGTCAGCAAACAATAGGATGATTAATTAGGTAAGTTATTTACATAAGTATTTCAAACAGATTTAATTACACTCAAACTCAGCAGAACTCAAGCATCGTGACTTCTCTGGATTTAGAGGATGAAGTGCAGCTACTCACAATAAATGTTTAACAAGCCATCTCACCAATCTTGGAAAGATAAGATTTTATAAACATCAGTTTATTTCACAAAGTGGGGCTGAAACTAACCCAACTCATGGCTCTACAGAAAGCCACTGCCAACATAACACAAATCTTATACTAGAAACTAAGAGAAGTTTCTGTGAAAATTATTGACAGGGATATAGCAGTACTGAAAGCATGAGTAAAACTAGAATTTCCTTTCATACAGGGAATGACCTTTGCAAAATGAAGAAAAAAAGTTTAGAAGTAAGGCTACAGTTTCATAAGACCAGTAAGCCCAAAACAACACTGACATGACATTTAATTTGGTTGAAATCAGAATATTAATTAAAAGAATACTGTAAGTTGGCACTCAATTCCTAAAATGTCTACTGCAAACTCATCAGTCCATCCAGGTGGAATATCTGCAAGGAGTGAAGGTGAGACATACACTTTCCATATAACCAAAAGATCCATTTATTAGACAAACACAGCCTAAAACTTCCCTACTGAAAAATATTCAAACACCAGGATAAGATCAGTTATGCAACTTATTTTCTTTTATTCAGAAATTGTGAAGTGCTAGTCCTGCCTCTTGAGGGAAAAACAACCCACTAACAAAGAATGAGTGGGATCAAGAGATGCATTTAACAAATGTCCTAGTGAAGATGACAGTCTTCCTCTAAAATATATTGGGAACCTTCTTTACTTGAACCTGTGATTTTACAAACATATAACATGCATTGAAAGTACTTCCTAAGGCAGGAAAACTGGTTACACAAACAGAAGATTTCAAAATATACAATATTCACCAAATAATAAGCTATATTAAGTGACAAAAGGAATGAAAGAAGCCCTAAATCTCAGATAAAGTGAAAATTTACAGTGTATTCAAAATATTAGAGGCATCATTTTCTCTTCCCAATTGACTCATTTATGAATCAAGCAAACAAAAACACCGAAGTTCTCTATAAACCCTTCAAACTTTAGCCCAGGCACCAGTCTCTAATACTTCAAAATCAGTTCCACTTTTTGATTTGCCATATTGCTAATACTGCTTAAGTTATATGGCAAAATATCCTTGACCAGGTGATAACATTTACTATAAGCTCCACTCAAATAATTTACAACTAATCCAAAACCACCACAAAATTCAAGAGAACCCCAACACATCACATAAATGCAAACATTTAAATTCTTGTGTCACAGAGCATTGTCCAAAAAGGATCACACTCATTAAGAAAAATTGATTTGAATTCCCCAAAAAGTAGCTATCACACAAAGCCAAGTGTGTTAGACACCTGATCCCCACACATTTTTAAACCTCAGCTGCAGCCCCAGGAGCACCAGACACCAGGGTGTGTTGTGAAGGTACCAATTTCATTGCCTGTACTCCCACATGTGTTTCAGAGAGAGCTGCTGCCAGGGAATTCCCTGGCACACCTTCCTCCTCTGGGATAAAAAAGCCTGACCCACTTGCCTAGGGGATGATACTTCCCAACACTGTAAAATTTAATAAGGAACAGTGTTCTTGTAAGCCTGCCAGGATCCAGCACTTGGGAACTTGGGAACTGAACTCATTCTCCTGCATCTTCCCCTGACTGTTACTGTGGTTATTTGTAATTAACAGAATTTTTCTTCCCCAGCAATGTCAACTTTGCATTAGGCACTTTCACCACATGTCAGAGCCACAGCCTTGGCAGCATCATGCCTTTCTTTTTAAATAGGATTTGCTTGTTCTCCAGCTCTGAGCTTTGCTCTCTTTGAGGCAGGGAATTCTCATCAATGTGCTCAACATCTGCTGGGAGGGATGAAGGGACAGCCAGGGTCACCTCAGCTGTGTCACTGACTGGCCAAGAGGGGGGTGGAACAAAGGGGAACACAGGAAATTTCAGCTGAACACAAAAGGTTTTCACTGGGAGGGTGCTCAAACACTGGCACTGGCTGCCCTGGCAGGATGTGGAGTCTCCATGTGTGGAGAACCATCCAAACCTGAGTGGACACAGTCTGGACAGGAGGCTCTGGGTGACCCTGCCACAGGCTTGGGCACGATGGTTTCCCTTCCAACTCAGCTGCTCTGGGATCTGGGAGCAGCAAGGCAGGAGGAAATCAGGAGACAACCAAAAGCCATCAGCATGATTACCTCCCACAGGCAGGAACAGCTCAGGATCAGCACTCAGCTCAAATGACTGAGGTTCAGAGCACTCAAAGTGACTGAGAGGCTGGGGTAGGTAACATCTCATTAAACCAAAACACACTCACTCCCTCTGGAAATCATGAATTATTTTAAGGACTTTTCCTGCTTTTAGCACACACAAACCCCTGAAATACATGACTAGCTGTAAAATTTGCAACAGCCACACATTTCACAGCTCACTCTGGCAGGACAGCTGAGGCAGCCAGATGCCAGAGCCAAACAGACACAAAACAGGAATGGCAGGCTTCACTCCACCTCCTTCAGCCTCTCACTGGGACACTGAACTTTTCTGTCCCCATCTGGGAACAGAAGATATGCTCTATTTATGTACACCTCAAAAAAAATCCCCAAACCACCACCATCACAAGAAAAGAAGGAAAAAAACCCCACAGAAAACCCAACACTCAAAACCCCATAAACAATCTCCACCCCTAAGGAGTGGCAGTTCTGAATACCAGACATATTAGCAGCATCAGCAAAGCAATGATGCTTCAGTTTTCCCTAAAGCCCATCAATTAAGAGCACATATGCATGACTTAAAGGCTTTTGAGATATAGTAAAAGTGAAGATTACAAGGTAATTTAAAAGACAGCTGAATTTCAGAATTTGCAGGAAATTAGATTCTACAAACATTGTACTTTAATTTGTGAGCCTCAAACACTATTTCTAAAAAGCCTGGCCGTTCTCTTTCATATTTTCTAAGCCCCCAGACAGTAAGTCAAGTTGCTTTTTTCTACAGTTCTTCATACACTGGTATGGAATTTCTGTGCTGCTCACACAGCCAGATGCAACCTGCCTACACTGTAAGGAAAGCTGAAATGCAGCTGCCTCTCTATGGCAAGTTATTTGTTCTATAACTGATATCAAGCGTATTTTTAATGCAAAATCTCTCCCAAACAAATCTGTTTATATATAATTTGAGCCAGTACTTTTAGGTAGATTCAGGCAAAAACTGTCAATGATTCTTCTTAATTTTACTGTTTGGTTTATTTTCATCAAGTACATTTTGTGCTTTGTTCAAGGCAAGACACTTTCTTTACTATTACACTATTACAGCTGTACTAAGACATAAGAAAAAAGGCTTTAAAGCCACTGATGGCAGAGATAACCAGTGTGGCAGCTTTTATTCCCCAGCACATGCAAACACCCTCTGACAAGATAAAAAAAAAACGAAAAAAGCAGCTTTGTTAACTTCTGAGTTAACAAAGACTCTGCTCATCCAACAATTCTGTCAAGTCTGAGAGATTGTATTATGGTACAACTAAAATGTACACACCTGTGCCTCAGAGTGGATTACAGAGGGATGAGCAGTGGGAGGGTGCAGGGCTCCCTCACTGGAGCTGAAGGAGTGCAGGTACTGCCAGGGTGTGGCTGGGCAGGGCCTGGAGCCCCAGTGGCCACCATTAAAGCCTTTTAATGCTCCCAGGACCTGCTCACACCCATCACACTGGCTTATCTTGAGCCACCAAAGAAAGACACTGCTCACTTCACTCAGGTCTTTAATCTGACAGCTGCACTCTGGCAGCTCACAGACCTTTCATGGCTCACACATTTATAAATCTGGCTTCAGTCCAGGCCAGCCACATCATCATGAAAATAATTATTCTCCACAGCTACACAGTGACCTAGACAGGAGGACTGTAATTGCAACCATCTTCCTACATTTCACACTGAACACTTTTAACTTAAAGAATGAGGCAGTAAGAGGTAATCAAGCCATCAGGTCAGGGAAAAAGAAAAATGGAGTTCTGCAAAACCTTTCATCTCTGCTGCACACCTAGTCCTCAGAATTATTCATCTGGCAATTTTCAGGCACATTACAGATGAAATTCAATGAAAAATAAACCAAACAGCAGCCATGTACCACAGATGATCTAAAGACTGAGCTGAAACAAGCAGCAATGAGATGTAGAGGACAGGTACCACCAACTTGACCATAAGAGAAGATCCTAGGAATAAAAGAAACCCTTGAAAAGTTTCACATCAGATGGAATTTGCATTCTGTTCTCTTACCTGATCTGCTGCAATGAAATGGGTGTTTTAATTTGCTGATAATAATCAGGATACTTTTTCTTGGAGGGCAAGTGGAAAAAGGGTTCAGAGATGAGCTGGCCCTGGTTATTACGGCAGCTTCTCACTGTGTCATAGAGCTGGTACAGGGGATTGGAGGTGTCCATGAAGGAGGTGATGCTCTCAGCTTCAGACTCTCCCTCTTCATAACGAGCAGCAGCTGCACAGAGAGGAAAAAACCCAGGAAACTCAGCAGGACAACTCAGTGGGTGTTTTGGTGGATAAAGGTGTAAAGCAGAAGGAAAGGAAAGCCCTCTCTGGCAGTCAGATTCACACCTCAGAAAATGACACAACACACATTTAATGAGCCTCAAGCTGACAAAAAAAACCCTTTTTATTGCAATCCTTTAGACAATGTTAATCACAGCTCAATAAAAAATTGTGAAGCTTAACAGAAAAAATTGATACTAAAGCCTGATGATGCTCCTCTAACATATACAGCAAATGAAGAAGAAATAAATGTTTTACAGTGATTATCTAATAGGCCTACAAAATTCATAGTAAGTATTTAAAAACTTCATAGCAAACTTTTTTGGTTATCTTGTTTCAGGATTAGGATGAATGAAAGAAAAGCTATGAAGAGCTAACACTTACTGCAGATAAAACTAGGAGAAACATTACATGAATAACAGAAACACAACAGGAAAGAGAAAACACTGGTACTGGAAACAGGATGGGAAGCAATAAATGGCCAATCCTCTCCACTTCTAAGTCACATGAACAGTGCACTTTGTACCTTGCAGAGAGACATAACATAAAATCCACACGGCTTTGCACATGCTAGAGTTACATTATTCACCCCTTTTCCCCTCTGAGTCTGGCAGATGACACACTGAGTCACTCAGCTACACAGCTCTCCAACACCAGCTGGCATTTCCATTACTGCTCAGAGGAGGCTGCCACAGCTTCAAGCTCTCCATCCACCTTCAGTGAAGTCACACAGAAATGGTGGCAAAGCCAGGGCACACTCAGAGTGTAACAATACAGTGCTGTCATTGCTGCTCTGCAGCCTGACACCACATCTACATCAGTGTGTGAGACCTGCCAGGGTCAGAGGCAAGGCTAAAACACAAGCAGGCATCAGCAGATGTGCAAACATGCACAGAGGATGTGCATTACTGATTTGGGGAGACACCCAAAATTATCCTAATGATGCCAGTCAGCATCACTTAATGGCCCAGCATCTACCACACCACAGCCAGCAAAGCAGGAGCTGGACAGAGTAACTCAGGTAGAACAAACCACTGGAGCTACCACTGAAATCAGGTGAAGTTTCAAAAATACATTGTGGTTTAGTTTACTCAAATAGTCTGGTCTGTTTACTCAAATTGCTCAGTTCTGAGCACTCTACCAAAAGTATGAAACAAACTGAAAAAGCAGAATAACTTGTTTCTATGAAAGAGAAAACACAAATGGACCAGTCAAGTGTTTGCTGCTCTCTGCTGTGTGTGAGCAGCAACAAAACAGTTCAATACCCTAAATAAGAAATGTACTTTCACTGTGTTGAAAGGAGGCATTCCCTAAAAAGAAATCTAAGTAAATTAGATATTAATTAGTTATTTTAAAATATACTAAAATAAAGCATTTATGTATTATAGTTTTACTGTATTTTATATTTACATAATATACAGCTATGAGTAAATATATACACATTATGGTCATAGATATAACTCTATTTACATAATATACAGCTGTAAATAAATATAAATAAATATACAGCTACATTTTCATTATAATGTGCATGTTCTTTAAAAGTGATGTGTAAACATCATATATTCTTACCTATCTAGAAAATTGTTCTGATCTCCTAATATGAAACCTGCTCTATTAAGAGCCAAAGAAGAATGTATTACTCAGGCCAGAAGACAGAAAAAATATTATTTTTGCCATGATAATATTTTTGCTCTTATAGAGCAAACAGTCTGATGCAAGACTGTACTTTCTTTAATGTGCAGCAGCACCAGGTCCCATTTCCCCAGCAAGCACTGGCAGAGGAGAGGGACAGGAGGCTGTTGCCCTTTTGTGCTGCTGTCACCACAACTACAGTTTGCATACACCACAAAAACCCCACTGTCTCCTCTGTGGTCCCAGAGCACCCAAACAACAATGAAAGCTCCATGTCCAACTGAAGATGGTTGCCAGTAAAACCAAAAGCAGCATCCAGTCTTAAACCATCTCTAAATGAGACAGTAAAAACAAACCACCCTTGTTTACAAAATTAAGTACATGCAAGTAATACATAATGACCCCCTATGCCTGCCTCTGTAGACTGATAATGAGGAGCAAGGGAGCTGCTGAAGCTGCTCACAACTTTTACACTGGGGCTGGAAATGTTCTACAAGCTCCACCACACCAACACCATCTGCAGCTGTCAGGATAAACTCTCAGTTGGAAACTGATATTGTTCATTGCTTAGGCAACAGCTACAACCAAAGAAGCTCATAAAGATTCAGCTCTGTTTCAAGAAGAGAGTTCTATTAATGTTCAGTCATGCAGCCCTGTTCTCATTTATTTTAACAAGCATTAGAGGAATGAAAAGAAATGAGACAGCAGAGCAATTAATAAAAATATCACTTGGTTGAAAGAAAAGCCCTTGTCACCCAGAGACTGGCAGCACAGGGCTGTCCAAGCAGTACAGTGGAAGCACAGAAAATCCTAGGGGGTGACAGGTCTGCTAAAAAAAAATAACATTGCCTCTTAGGTGAATGCAATAAAGATAGGAGAGCTTCAACAGCAGCAAGGCGAAAGCCTCACACACAGAGAGGGGTCTTAAAAAAATTGCAATAATGTCCATAGCAAAGGTGGCACCTGAAAGTGGTTTAATCAGTGCAAGAATTTAAATCACTAAAACATAAAAAGCTAAATGTTTTTACAGTAGTGCAACTTGAAAAAAATAACAGCCAACAAACAAGCAAAACCCAGGTAATAAATACTCCCCACACCTCCCAGAAACTGCTCTGAAGCAATAACTGAACTCAGAGTTAACCAGGAATCAAAATGCTTTTGCTTACAGCAAGAGCTAAAATCCAAATATTCTACATACCCAACCACAAGAAAATTGTGCAGAGTACAGCTCAATTACCAGGTAAGAAATAAATGCCCCAGTAATACATATTGAACAGATGCATCTTTCAACATCAACGAAGAAATAATGTAAACAAAAAATTAAACAAAGAAACAATTCCAGCACTACCAATCTCTTTTGCTGCACGTAGCACCCAATCTCCTCTTTTGTTCAGTTTTAAAAGGAATAAAACCAAGAAACAGCTCCCTAAAGCTTGAGTAAATATATTTGAAAACACACAGAAAATTCAAAGTATGCCTAAGCAAGTTTGGCCTACCCTATCTCACTAGCTGTAAGAGTCAAAGGAATCACACACTGAGTACAAAATATTTTTAAAATAAATGTCTCTGAGTTTATCAGGAGCTCTACAGATTTGGTCATGTGAACATTTTAATGAAAGGAATTAGAGAAAATGCATTTCAGCTCCTACCAGCCAACGCTGCATCCTCATCGCTCTCTGATCCATATTGCAGTGCCATGGTTATTGCTGATAAACGATCCCCTTGGGCTGATCTTTTGTTACTATGAAAAAGTAAAGGAATTTTAAAAGTGTAAAATAAAAAAAAAAGAGAAAATTATAATGAAAAAAAAGGAAAGGTTATCACATTAACCATTAAAATCACCCAGAGTGTGTGAGCAAACAAGTCATGACTCCATAAGCAGGAACACAGCTGTGACTAAAGAAAGCCAGAGCCTTTAACAGGAGAAATTCTTAGCAAGCCATGAGTCTGCCTCTATTTCATGAGCTGGTCCATCCAACACAGTCAGAAAACTGAGCTCCAGCCTACTGCCCTCTATCCTATTCTGTATACTTGAGTATTTGATTAATTGCAAGAGAAGGGGAATGATAAGAAGTCTCTCCCAATTAATAACTTTGTTTTTTGATCCTGTTTTATTGGGATTTGTCTACAGGAAATAATTCAACACACTAAAAGCTGTATATTCTATCTCCTCCCATTCCCTCATCCCCACCTTTGCCATTTTCAGCACACACAGTGCCTGCACATGAAGCAGCCTCCTATGCTTCTTAGGTGGATTAAACTGGCATCCACACTGGCTACAGTCTCATCTGGACTTCCTCAGCATCCCTCTCTTTTGTCCCAAACCTGGGGCACAGCATTTCATACCACACTACATTAGCTATGTCTGACACTCTCTGCCTTTTTACAAGATCAGCTCTTTAGGCATCTCCAGAAATGGGCTCAGCCTTGTCCTGCAGGGGCCAAGTGAAGACTGGGTAAAAGCAGATGGGCTGAGGGCATGCCTGGGCCCTGCACTCTCCCACACACCTTTCCTGCAGTTTTGATACAAACACACAGACATCATCTCCTCAGTGTGGGGGCCATCCCTCTAAAACATCCATTGAGCTCCTTCAGTCCCTGACTCTGGGTTCCACCTGTCCCTGCAGTCCTGCAGGGCAGTAGTGCTGGTGCTGGGTGGTGAAGTGGTGAAGCCACTTCTGCTTCTGTCCTTGCTGTGCTCTGCCTCCTTTCACCAAAAAAGCTTCATTCACCTGGGTCATTTATATTGCAGTACCACTGACAGGGTGTGCAATCCTCACCTGGATCATGAGCACATCCACTTGTAGCCCCTCTTCCCAATGGCCCCTGGAGCTGTAGTTCCCCTTCCCACTGCCAGTGCAGATCCACTTGGGCCACTCCAGCCTCAGCATCCTGAGCCAGCCCTGGCTGCTGTGCTGCTGTTCAGTGGCCCAGCCCCTGGGCCCATGGGCATGAGGCACTTTCACACCCAGGTTCTGAGCCTGAGCAGCAGATCCAGGCCCAGCTGAGCAGCCCCGGTGGTTTTATCCCTGTGCTGCACTGTCAGCTGCTGTAGCCACTCCACGGAGCACTGCCAGCATGGACTGCACACACTCCTTAATCAGCAATAACCATACTATCAGTGTCTTATCAGCATTCATCTCATCCTAATCCAAAGCCCAGCAGCACAGCAGGTATGAGGAATAAAAAACAAAATTCAGCATTTCCATAGGATGAGGACGCAGCTTTCCCTCCAAGGGCACAATTTACTTACCGATAATATTTGTTAGAAGAATTTCTCTCATCCCCAACACTGCCTTTACCCTGTGAGGAAGGACCTGTCAGCTTGGAAGCAGCCAAATTTGATGCAGTCCTTAAGGCAGGAGAGGCAAGCCAAGGAAAGGGGGGAGGAAAAAAAACAGGCCCACCTTAAACCCATGAAAAGATGCAGCAAGAAAAAAAGCTTTTTACAGATCACTTTGACAGATCAGCCAAAAAGTTCAGAGACAGATGTTTGGAAGCTAAAAGATAAGTGAGATCCTTTCAGTGCTCCAGCATTTATGTGGATGTTGTTTATAAAGTCAGAGGAAAGTAACGTTCAGCTCAAGCATTGATAGCTGTACACACAGCTCAGCCTGAACAGCAGTGAAAGCAGCCAACAAAATGTTCCTTAGCATCCAGATAAAGCCAATCATCCAGGTCCAGTCACGTTTATCAACACTTAAAGTCACCGTCAGGTTGGCTGACAGCACATATTATCAAACAATTCAATTTTGTCACTTTAAGGGAGGACAGTTAAATGCACCCACAAAGAGCAGTTTAGGATGGCAAAGGAGACAATGAGCTCTGCAATAAAAACCATGATTTTTGACACAGAGGCAACATATAAAGCTTAGGTTAATAGCATTATGATGATTTGAGATTGAGCCATCAATGACAAAAAACAACAGATGAAAATTCAGAAGAAAAATACAGAAAATGCACTTGAAGTGAACTTATGAGAGAGTTTACCAGCAATAGGTAAAGAACTCCCCTTTAAGACAATTAAACATTTAGGAATTTAAATAAAAATAATGATTCTGTGAAGCAGATTCTTGAGAAAAAAAGAAACAAACAAAAAAAGAATGGTTCAACAGAAAAAGCAACCAGTGAAATACACAATAGCAGGTGAAAGGTTTGGTTTTCATGACACTTTTCTTATCCACATTTTCTCTGCATTCAGCCCAGTATTATTGTAGCCTGCTTCATGCATTATTTTTTCCCCCAAGTCAGAGAAACAAAGAAGGGAGCTGTCAATGATTCTGATAGATTACTTCAGGATTTGAAGGTCTGTTGAGAACACAATGCACAAGAGGAACATCTAGAATAAGGCAGCTGAGAAGTGGAAATGGGTTGGCAGTGCAAGAGAGGAATTCAGCTAACAAATATCAGTGTGATTTATCTGTCATCCCTTCTTACACAATCAGATTTTAAAGAAAAACCATCGAGCCTCAGAAAAAAATATGACACACACCCTGACATGCTGAGCTTCATCAATGGCCAACACAGTGACAAAAATGAAATACAATCACAATTTAAACAGAAAGCCTCTATGCTTCTGTGTAGTTCTAGTTACTGCAAAGCAAACACATATGGATGTTCAGCGTCTGCAGAATCCAAGTTTTCTAGCACTACATACTTTTATGAAGGAAAATTATTCACCTAGGTGTCAGGAATTACTCCTTAAAGAGTATTTCTGCTTTTTATTTTTATATGCTTCAGCAGTGATTCACCCAACCATGAGAAGGATGCTGATGCTGAACAAACCAACCAAAAAAAAACCACTTCTCAAAAGACCAAGCAGTAAAAATCAACCAGGCAACTTCCACTTCTTTCACACAATAATCCTAGCAACACTTATAACTGACACCATATACACAGAAAAAATGAAACTACCTTTCAGTTAAGTAAGGCAGTGACAGTGTTTCCAGTTGTACCATACAAACCTTGGCAGGAAATGCCAAGAGTGGTTTCCCAGCACCAAATACCAGTAAACAGCTCAAACAGATAAAGAGATTCCACCTTGTGAGATATCAAACTCCTTGAATGGCTTGCAGGACATTGCTTAATTTTTTTGAGATAACTGACACAGCTCACATTGACAAATAATATCTAAACCTACTCTTGAGTGTCACTTACAAGTAAAATGTTTATATGAGAAGAAATTTAATTGCATTTCAGTTAAGAAACATTTATAATGACTGCATCACTTCTCTGTACACTATGGATTTTCACAGGAAGGAAATGCTGTTTCCTAAGTAAAATCCCCCCATGAAACAAACAGAGCTATCAACTCTCATCAAGTGTTTTATACCTGCATATTCAGGGCCAAATCTCTGCTTCACTGATTAATAAATCTGGATCTTCAGGTTCCTGTGCCTCTCTTCATAGCTAAAACTGCTTTTCAAACATGAATGGATTTCCCTCTAAGTAACTTTTGCCTAAGGTTCTGTTCCTATGTTTTTGCCCCTAACTGTGAGCTCTTTGGTTTCAGTTCCTAACAAGGTTCAGGAATATCCAGCACTTTTCAATAAAACAAAGCATCTTGTTCCTCACTATTCATTTTCTGTTATTAACTTATAAACATGTGGTGGAAATTTGCCATAACTTATTAAACATCCACTGACAGTATTTTTCATAATCAAGTACATCACAAAAATATTTCACTGTAGAAGTATTTCAGTGAAAAAAGCTTTCTTTCAAAAACTATTTTAACCAATGTACAACTAATAAAACGACACTAATATAAGTTTTCAAGCCATTATTTCCCACTATACTCTCCACAGCACAATTAAAGGAATGTCAATAGAGGTTTTCATATGAGATTATAGAATTTGCAGTACCTCATTCGGAGACTTGACTTGGCCAACTCACTGTGCTCAATCTCAGCCTTTTTCATATTAAATATCTTTTTAATTGCATTTGCATCCTGTCAATGAAAAGAGGGTTTTTTTTTGTTTAATGTTGAAAGTGAATAATATTGTAATCAGATATATCCAGCTATCTAAAACAAAATTAAGGTGTTTTTACATTTAGATATAAAACAATTTTGCATGAGAAATGAAGCATGGAACAAAGTGTGCCTGAAATACTCCCACACAGTATTTTTACAGTGGCCTGAAAAAACTGAATAGAAGACCTGAGCAGCTTCAGGCTAGGCTCATTTTTTTGTCATGGTTGCACAATTCTACAAAAAGCAATGTAAAAAAGAAAAACCCGCTAAAAGCTATTTCAAAAAAATGCAATCAGGGTCTTGAGAGCTTTATGCTCAAGACTTATTTAAGGATCAACCAGCATAGAAAGTAGTCAAGAAAATCTGAACTCAAATCACACTATGAACAACTGAAACTAACCTTGAATACTTGGGATCCAGGCTCATTGTAGGTTTTGGCATTCTTTGCCAGAAGATCTATGTCCTTGGCCATGGCATGAATGCTTTTATAAGTTCCATTCTATACAAAAAGAAGCAGAACTGGTTAAAGTGGCAACCTTCAGACAGCATAAGAACTAAGCAGTGAAAAGCAAAGGAATTGATATTCAGTAAAGGGAATGTTCATAGAAAAGCAACTTATTTGTAAAGACAACAGATATGTATCTGCAAAAAGTAATCAAAGACAGTAGCATACATATATGCTGAGCCTTTATAAAGTTCATGAAATGCTTAATAGATCATACTATCTTTACTTTGAAGAGTTCTGACAAAATGCTGTTTTAACTTTATTCTCTAGTTCAATCAGTCTATGTCCCATCCATACTATACAAAATGCTAGAATTACAGAACAGTATTTCAAATTATTGGAGAAGTAAGATGAAAAATGCATCAGTACAAAACATCTATTTATAGCACTAGAACAGAAGTAGGTGATGATAATGCACAACCAAGGCTCAGCACTCCAATGTTTTACATGAGCAGCACTTGTCAAGGAACTGCTTTAAGCCATTAAACATCAAGGAACCCGAGATATTCTGGCTCAAAGCCAGCACTCAGTGCTCAAAGCCAGCTCACAATGCCTGATCTTCCACACAGCATCTTCTGCAGCACTAACCCAGCATAGAACATTGAATCCCCACAATGTGCAGGTTTTTTAATAGCAGAGGGAAAGCTCACTGCCTCTCCTGCTACCGTAAATCCTGATTTCTAACAATTCTGGAATGCTTACTGTTAAAAAAGGCTGTACCCTGACACATTAATATGTTCATACCTGTATCCTCTGGGCAATGGTTTTAAGATCAATGGGTTCCTTTATTATTGCATAATAATCTGGATATTGCTGGAAAACAGAAAGAATTTATGTATTAATATAAACAGTCACAAAGGTTTTGTTCTAACAGCTCACAGAATGAGCTATTAGATGAACTGAAGGTAAAAACAGTGTAAGCCTCAAGTAAGGCAGATACAAGGAATTATAATTCATCAATAAACTGACACAAGGGACCAGTTCTGACTGAAAATCAAATCCATGGTGATGGTTTTCAGAATATTTATTCTGCTGGTTAAAACTTTTACCACAAAACCAGAACACCACTGTTCTGAAACAGAGCAGTACAAACAGGTGGAATCTGCCACTGAAACAGAGAGCTGCACCCTGAGCGTGGCCATCAGAGCCTGCAACATCAGTTATAGAAATGTCCAGGCTTCCAACTTAGCACACAACCCACATTACTGAAATACTCACCACTTTAGAAGGAAGTTTCTGAAACAGTTCACTTATGAGTCGTCCTGAGGGGTTTGTGGCAACAGCTATAGCATCAAGAAGCTGCTCCAGAATTTCCTTCAGGTAACCTGGAGATGACTAATGCAAGAAACAAAAATTACAGAAAGTTTTAATAGCAGCCAGAGTGGAGGGCTTCAAGTTGTGCTGAAATACAGGAACTTACACTTCAAAGGCAGAAAAAATCAGCTACAAAATACAGATGATGCAACTTTTGAGGACAATATTTTTTATGCAGGTAAAGGTACACTAAAAACCTCTAATTTCAGCTTTACACTGCAGACTGTCAGACACACACCACAGTTACTGAAAATGTGCATGCCAACATCACAAACACCAGGCTAGCCCAAATTTCCTCTCATAACACTCCAGGAAGAGCTGCACTGACTGAATGGGGCACCTGCTGACAACTGATGTCATTAGACACAAATGATGCTTACAACAAACCTCAATGCTGGCATGAACTCAAGCACACTTCATATTATTCCAACTGAACCAGAACCATGCTTTACCCATATCAGAAACCCTCACAGCTTTTTTTGCTAGGCAAAAGTGAAACACACATACAATGCTGTGAAGTGATTAACTGATAAACTTGCACAAGAAATACCCTTTGGGGCATAACTGAACAATGAAAATGTTACTCAATGAATTTCACCCTCTCAGAGTCAGCTGACATCCACAGTTACAGCCTCCCTTCTGCAGCTGTCATGACCACACTTACTAATTCAGAATTTGCTTGATTGTCATGTCCTTCCTCATCATCATCATC
>WBNQ01035606.1:9205-27271 GCA_013401375.1 Spizella passerina
AGGCTGTTCTTCAAAGGGGAGTTTGATCTGTGAGGAGGGATGTTCTCTTGGCGCGGGGGAAAGGGCCGTCCCTGAGGCGATGTGGAGTGGGGATAGGGCCGGCCCTGAGGGGACGGGGCCAGGGCCAGGGGCGGGGCTGTGACCGTGAGTGGGAGGGCGCTGCTGGCCTGGCGTGTGTGAGGGGGTTATTCCTGAGGGAACGTGTCGTGTAGGGAGGGATTCATTTCTGAGGGGAGACCCGGAATGGGAATACGGCTGCCAGGCTGTTCTTCAAAGGGGAGTTTGATCTGTGAGGAGGGATGTTCTCTTGGCGCGGGGGAAAGGGCCGTCCCTGAGGCGATGTGGAGTGGGGATAGGGCCGGCCCTGAGGGGACGGGATGTGGGGACATTTTCTAAGGGATGTAGAGTGGGGACAGGGTGGTGGCTCCTGAGGGTTTGTGCTATGGGGATGGAGCTGCCCCATGAAGGGGCTGTGGGCCGTGCCCAGCGGGAGGAGGGCGCTGCTGCTGGGAGTTCAGGATGAGGCAGGTGGGGTTCAGCTGCTTTTCAGCGCTGCTATTGAGACACAGGTAAGGTATTTGCCCCAGGTGTGGGACCACCAGGAATATTAAGGCATGGATTTTAGGGAGAGGACACGGGACAGACACGATGCTGTTCCTCCAAGTGACGTGGCTGGTGGGGTAGTGCAATAACAGCTGTTCACCCTCTGGGGTCCTTTGCCTGGATGTTACCTGGCTGCCTACTGCCTAGAGTGAATTTTATAGAGGTTATTTGGTTTTCCACTCTCAGATGCATCCCTAGATGAATAAATGTTACACTCCTGGAAAGTGGCTAATTTCCTGTCTCTGATGGTGGCAGAGGGGTAGTTTCATATGATGAATCAGTAGGAAAAGAATTCAAGAGTCCTGGCTGTGTTTCCACATCCTTAGTGTCTTAGGACATGGTCCTCAGGCAAGCTGATTAATTTAATTTAAATTCCTGATTAATGTTTGTATTTTTTCCAGGCCAGGCCTAAATGAAGTCTATAACACCTTCATGTGATTCTGCCCTTTTTTCACATCACTGTAGGTAGTAGTATCTGTATAAGTATCTTAAACATGTACAGGAAAGTCTTTCATTGCTAAATATGTGGAATTTGAGGGGAAATCCAGATACAGACCTCATGAAACAGTAATATTATTAGCTGACTAAATTGTTGGGATTTACATGCCCCGTACATAATGGTAGGATTGGCACAAAGTAAAATCTCAGAGAAGGTGGGATCTGATGCTGTTAGGTGCTTTGGTACAGGTCTTGCAAGAACCATTGGCTTTGATGTGTAAGAGCAGCCCACTGCTGGGCCTGACAGACAAGTTTCCCAGAATTGACTGGGAAGTGATTCAGAGGTTAAGGTGCAGTTAAATGTAGCACACTTGTTTATAGTGTAAAATAATTGTCACAAGGCTAAACTGATTAATAACCTGTCCTGATCTAATCTTTCTCCTTGGAATTAAAAGTAAGTATGTGGACATGTAACTATTTTAAAATTACTTTTATCGTGTGTCTTGTTATTACATTTATGGGGTTTTTTAACATCTGGTAAGATGATATAGACTGCACTCACTGAGGGATAAAACTTCCCTAAGGGTACTGAGCTGTGCTAGGCCTGTGCCCCTGAGCCAAGTCAGAGGGGATTAATACCACAGCTCCTCCAGCAAATGAGAGACTGGAGATTTGGGGCTTGAGAATGTTGGTTCAGGTGATGCCTTAAGTTCTAGCTTTCATATGTTCCAGATTCTGTACTGCCTCAGTGTGTAACTAAACTTCATACAAAGTGTTAGCAAGTTCTCTTCACAGCTTAGTCAGACAAAACAATCCCTGTCCAGCCTGAGGACCAAGGACACCATTGCAGCTTCAGGCCCATAAAGTGTAAAGAATGGAGAATTGAGGAGAGCAGTCTGGGAGAGTGGGACTTCATAGCCTGAAGCTGTAATTGGACAATTAACCCCAATATGAAAATGGACCAGGACTTGTAAACGTGAAAACTCACGACTGTTTGTCCATCTTGTGTCCATCTTGGGTGTAGCCCGGGCCAGGCTCTTGCACAGCCCAGGGTGTATCCTTGGGAGGCCTTTAATAAATACTGACTTCATTCCTTTAACTCTGTCTAACCTCTGTTCCAGGCAGTGCAGAAGAAATGAGGAATGCCTCAGGCTGGATGGGGCTTGGAACAACCTGACTTAGTGGAAGGTGTCCCTGCCCTTGGCAGGGGGGTGGCACAGGATGAGCTTTAAGGTCCCTTCCAACCCAAACCGTCCTGTGGTTCTGTGTAACTCCTTCTGTGATCAGATCAGTGGGAAACAACACCTCAGCAAATGTTGCAGATCTGGAGAGGGAACTTGTGAAACTCAAGAGATGTGTAATAGGTGAGTGTGAAAGAGGCAGGTGGGGAATGATGACTGAATCACCAGGGAAGGGTATGTAAGGCAACAAAAGAAATCTGGGAAATGTATCTGCAAAAAACCATGAAGTAAACAAAGCACCAGGGAGATCTGTAAAATGAAGAAGGAAAAGAAAGTAGGATAATGACTCTATTTCTCCAGAACTCTTGGAACAGTTCTTTCTTTCCTGAACAGAAAAGACTAAACCATGTTCACTATATTTTACACATGATCAGACACTTCTGTTTATGTATAATACATCAACGTATTTTATCTCTCATATATAAATATAAATAAATGTATTTTTTCTTCTATAGAATTAATGATGTTTATAGCTGCTGTAGAGTAATTAAGAGGTAATAATACTTCAGGTTAATCATTAGAAAACAGGAGAATAAAGCAGTTTGGATGAGATTACTGGGCTGGCATGGAATGAAGAGAATCAAGACAGTCAACAGTGTCCCAGGTCTGTTCTGAATTCTTAGGGAAGCACAGGATTTCATTTTGTTTAAATTACTCAATAGATAAGCCATTATCAGGTGAAAAAAAATAAGGTAAGAGGGACCCTTCAGTATTCTGCAGAGAGATATGGTCAGTAGTTTGGATAATTCACTTAGCTTTTGGTATCTTTTTTGTAAGTTAGGTGTAAATCTTGCCCATCTCCCAAAGGCTTTGGGTGCCTTTTGAAATAGCAGAAGTTCTATTTCATTTTAAAGCAGAGGCTTACATTTCTTTGTGTCTGATAAAAATAGAGCAGAAAATGCATGGATATTTTCCATCTGTGGGTAGGAAACGGACTCTGTCCCTTTCTCCTTTGCTACAAGGATATACCATCCTCTGACAGTTTGTTTTTTAAAGTCTTGGTTTATCCTCGTTGATATCTAAACCCCCCTTGTTATCTTGCAGAAGCTTTGGTAATCACTGTGGAATTCCTGGTATGAGAAGGCAGACCGTCAGGGCAGAGAGAAATCCTTGCTGAACAGCTGTAATGATGAAGACACCGATTTTAATTGTCCTAATCACCTTCTCTTTGCTGGCTTCAGGTAAGGCTGATGCAGAGAGGGAGAGAGAAGGGCTGCCTCTGGGGGTGACATTCAAACTAATAAATGCTTTGCTTTTGTTTTCCTCTGTGCAAAGAAAGAAGTTGCAGTTAAAGCTGTGCCTGTGTTTTTTCTGTTTGATCATTGGCAGATGGTGACCTTTTAGTTTTGAAGCAGCTTGATGCAGAACTTCCTTAGTAATTCAGTGAGGCTTTGTTTCCTTTGAGTCGTTGAGATCTGTGAGATCTGTGCACTCGTTAGCGGTGTCAGAATGAAGCAGGGGACCTCCAGCTGCTCCCCTCTAAAACCACTGCTGGTTCTTCTTGCAATTGTGCTGATCTAACACCAAAACAAGTGGAGGACTAATGTCTGAAAAAGAAATAAAAACTTCAATGATTTAATTGTACACATTGCTAGTATTAATAGTTCTCCAGAGAGTCAAATGCTTAAATATCTGGAAATGACAATGTTAGAGATATTGTGGCATTTTCTGTGTGTTCAGTCCTGGTTTTCATTACATGGCTTAAGATTCTCTCTAGTTACATAACTGCATGCTATTTTTGTGTTCAACAATCCCTTTTTACCTCCTTAAATTTCTAGTATCTTCTTGGAGATGTATATGATGATAAATTTCAGAGGAATAATACAAGATGGAGTAATTTCCTAAAGCAAAAGAGGAAATTTTGTTGGCATGTCTGGATTCCTTCAAAATGTAGCTTTATAGTTGGTTTAAACCCACCAAGTCTCTCAAGTCCTTCTGAAAACGGAAGCTTCACCTCCACCCTTAATTGCATCTTTTTGCTGTGTGAAAGCACCAGAGGAAACAGCAGAGCAAAGCCTAAAAGCATGGCCTGTGTTGATAACCAAAGGCAGCAGTAAAACTGATAAACTCCAGAGAATGCATGTTTACATCAAGGTTAGAGGGTCTGTGCTCTGACAGAGTCACATCCCAGCTGAATTTTAGGAGAAAATCTGCACTCTGGTAACAGGAAGATGTTACCCTGCATTGTAGGTGCCATTCCTTCTCTTGCTATGCCAACAGGAAAACAAGCCATAGCCATAAACACATCCTCACCTTTGGTTCCTCCTAATTTTGGGTGGCAGCCTTACCTCAAATTCACTAAGGTTGAAGCAAGGAAGATTCATTCTATGGCAAAAGATTTTGCTTTAATAATTGCTGATTCTTGAAAAATCTACCTAAAACTGTTTAGTTGCTTTCAGTCAAAAGGAAGCAGAGACATATTAAAGATTCAGCATCAAACGTTGTCCTCATGTTGGGCAAAAGTGACCTTGGTCACACATGGGCACATTTCTTGGGTGCCTCTGAGTGTGTGAGTGAGCACAATCAAGTTTTTGGGAACTTAAGTAAAATAGAATAAACTCTCTCTCCCATAAAGTGTTAAACTGAGGGTTTTTCATGAAATCCTACAAGTCTTGACTTCTTTTTTGATCCTATAGGGAAGAAATTTCGATGGTGCACCCTTTCTGACCTGGAACAAAGAAAGTGTGCTGAGCTCTCCAAAGTGCTTACAGCTGTGCTGCCCCTCACTCCTGCCAGTTCCTTTACCAGGATTTCTTGCATCAGAGCCCACAATACATATGACTGCATTGATAAAATCAGGGTGAGTTCACAGAGATTTTAAAAACTGATTTTGTGTCCAAGTCCTCTTGGAAAAGTAACTGATAAACAGAAACTATGGGAAAATAAAATGATACTGAAATAATTGAACTGCTTAATGACAAAGTCACTTGAGAGGCAAGAATTAAAATCCTGTGAGCATCCTGCCAGGTGTTTTACCCCAGCTAATGTCTTTGCAATCTCAAAGAAATAGTGAAAACTGCTTGGAAATAAATAGGCTAAAGAAAACTACTAAATTATAATTTGTTGAGGCAGAAACTGTGGTCTTGAACTTTCTGTTTGTTTCCTTGTAAACGCACTTGTTTTGAGGGTTTTTCTGTTGTTTTAAAGGCAAATAAAGCAGATGCTGCCTCCTTGGATGCTGGAGATGTTTACTCTGCTGTAAAGCTGTACGGTTTGGCAGTGGTGGCAAAAGAGATCTATGATCAAGGTAGGCTGGGAAAGCTGAAGAATAAACTGTACTTCTGATTTGGCTAAGAAATGGCTCTAAATTTCTTGAAAAAAAAGTCAATATGTTTTTTATTAAGTTTGTAGGACTATGGAGGTGGCTAACAATTGTTTCTGAAGTATGTAATGATGGTGAATAAAATACCAGTGGGGCTTTGTAGCCAGTACCCTTTCTGCCTGTGGTACTGACAAACTTGCATTGCTTGTTTGACAAGTGCCGTGTAGCCAGTGTATGGTTAAATTCCTGGCATGAGTACCTACACTGAATAGCTACACTAAGATAATTTCTTCTTTAGCCATGTTCACTGAAGGAGTTCAGCACCTCTTCAGAGATGGAAGCTGCAGAATTGAGATTTTTTTTTCTGTTACACATTTTGTGCTATTGCAGGAAACTGTGTGTTTGCTGTGGCCATTGCCAAACGAGGAACTCTGGATGTCCAGAGGCTGCGAGGTGTGCGCAGCTGTCACAATGGAGCCAGGTGGACTTCGGGCTGGAATATTCCCCTTGGCTTTCTCCTGGCAAGAAACTATCTGTCCTGGGATGAGGCCCAGCCTCTGAGCCAAGGTAGGTGATAGGAGCCATGGGCTACCTCTGGCCACAGTAAATGTGACTGAAATGCCAGCAGGTGTAGGATGAACTAGTTATGGCCATGATATGTTTGGCCCTTTTTCCTCTTCTGATTTTTTTTCCCATTTGACTTTTTTCTTTCCGTTTTGTTTTGTTTTTTTCCCCTACACCTGCAGCAATTAGTGAATATTTCAATGCAAGCTGCATCCCTGGGGTTGGTGTTGCTGCTCCCCAACTGTGTGCTCTGTGCCAAGGACAAAAATCCTATGTCAGAGACAGGAACCACTTCTGTGAGACAAGCAGTAATGAGCCCTTCTATGACTCTGAGGGAGCCTTCAGGTGAGCTCTGGGCCTGAATTCACTTTGGGGGAAAAAGAACTTTTAAGGTAGGAAAGCCAGGTGAAATGTTACTAGGATGGCATTTGTCTTCCTGCAGGTGCTTGAAGGATGGAGTGGCAGATGTTGCCTTTTTAGATCATCTAAGAATTATGAGTGCCACAGGTAATCTTGAAAATGCAGTTTTCTTTTCATCTCTGTCTGTGCTCTTTCCTGTGTAGGTCTTTGAGGGATCTGCCTGTATTTTTGTTGTTTCCAGGGAAAATTCAATCCCTGCAAGCATTTCAGGGGTATTTCTTGGCTCTCCACAGAACTCAGAAAGAAACAGAACAGGAAAGTGTGAGTGTGCAATGATTGCTCACAGGAGATTCTTAAAATGGGAGCAGACAGATGATTTCATTAGCTCTCAGTATTTGCTTTGCCCGAGTTACAAGATTCCTTTTAAAGTTCAGCATATTGAGCTGCATAACTAAAGTTCCTGTACACCTGCCTTGTACTTTTAAACTCAGTTGAGCTCTATACCAAAGGTGGTTAGCAGCAGTATTTGCAGGTAAGCATTTTTAAATAAATATATTTACAGCAGTATAGCTTAAAGAGTATTTTGGAGCAGTTCTGTCTGAGATCCCTCTCTTTGTTATAAGAAATATTTACCAAAGACAACTTCCCAAGTGTGCTTGGTACACCGTGCTGCCTGCATAACCTTTAGCAACCTGCACTGAAAAACATTTTATATTCCATCTCTGTGCCTGGTGGCAAGTCATGGCTCTGGCCACAGATCCACGAGTGTCTCCTTGTTTCAGAGTCAGAAAAAGAGGAATATGAACTCCTGTGTGCCGATGGATCCACAGCTGAGCTGACTGAATACAGCACCTGTAACCTGGGCAAGGGGCCTGGCCGCGGCATCGTCACCCGCAGCAACTTCCAGAAGATCACCAACAAATTTCTTAGCATGATCCAAGTGAGTGAATATTATAAACTGTCTGTGTCCAGACACAGGTTTTTCTTCCATCTTTGTGTGGCAATCATGACCCAGGTTGCCTTTTTTCTTGAGAAATTTATAGTTTTAGTGTGAATAAAGTACTAAAAATTGTTTGTTTGGGGGAAGGATCTTGCATTGGCTTGTGTAAGGTTTTGCTTTTTTCTAAAGTGTTCTTCTGTAGGGGGCTGAGAATAGATCAGTAAAGAAGGGGAAGATGCCATAACACACAAACTGCAAAACAGCTAATGATGTTCACCCTGCCATGGAACTTGAATCAATTTTTATGTAGCTGAGGAGACTCATAGGTTCAGGCAAGGCTCACTTTTCCTCATGTCTCTTTCTCAATTTATNATGAACTCCTGTGTGCCGATGGATCCACAGCTGAGCTGACTGAATACAGCACCTGTAACCTGGGCAAGGGGCCTGGCCGCGGCATTGTCACCCGCAGCAACTTCCAGAAGATCACCAACAAATTTCTTAGCATGATCCAAGTGAGTGAATATTATAAACTGTCTGTGTCCAGACACAGGTTTTTCTTCCATCTTTGTGTGGCAATCATGACCCAGGTTGCCTTTTTTCTTGAGAAATTTATAGTTAGTGTGAATAAAGTACTAAAAATTGTTTGTTTGGGGGAAGGATCTGCATTGGCTTGTGTAAGGTTTTGCTTTTTTCTAAAGTGTTCTTCTGTAGGGGGCTGAGAATAGATCAGTAAAGAAGGGGAAGATGCCATAACACACAAACTGCAAAACAGCTAATGATGTTCACCCTGCCATGGAACTTGAATCAATTTTTATGTAGCTGAGGAGACTCATAGGTTCAGGCAAGGCTCACTTTTCCTCATGTCTCTTTCTCAATTTATAAATAGTATTTGATGTCTTGACCACTGATACAAAGGGAGGGAAGGCTGAGGCTGCCTGTTGCAGGAAGAATGAGCAGATTTGTTACCATTTAAAAGTGTTGTTCTTGTCCTAGCGCCTCTTTGGGCAGAAAGGAAAGGAAAAAGCCAGATTTGAACTCTTCAGTTCAGCACCCTTTGGGGGAAAGAACCTGCTGTTCCGAGATGCCACTCAGCAGCTGCAGCTTCTTGAGGAGCAGCTGGAGATTGCCTATGTCCTTGGTCTGGATTATGTGGCTCTCCTTAAGGGACTCGGCCATGAAGGTGAGAACTGGAGCTAAGGAAAGGGAAGAGAAAGTTCTCCTTCCACATTATTCCTCCCTCCAGGCACAAATGCATTTACCTGAAAATCCCCTGAGCATGTCACAGATGGGTGCACTGTGATGTGATCTGCTCCCATTTCAGGGAGCTCCTTGGAGAGCAGCGTCGTGCGCTGGTGCTGCATCAGCGATGCTGAGCTTCACAAATGTGAGGAGTGGGCACTGAACATCAAATCTGACCCCTTAGTCTGTGTCCAGGCAACTTCCATGACCAAATGCATTGAAATGATCAAGGTAGGACACTCCTGCTCGGGGTGTAAGACTGCACAGGCTATGTATGTCTTGTCTGAACTAAAGAGAGGAAAACTAGCTTGAGGAATGAGTGGGAATGAGAGGGAATTTATGCAGGGGAATTTTCAGCCGGTGGAGAAATCCTGCTGCTTGGGTACTCAATTCATGCAAATCCTGTTTTTGTTATTTTCTCTAATGCTGCTGGCAGAGTAGTGAGGCTGATGCTGTCACCCTGGATGCAACACATGTGTACATTGCAGGGAGATGTGGACTGGTGCCTGTAGCTGCAGAATGCTATGGTGAGTTCTCATGTGACCTTATCAAGAAAAGAGGAAATCAAAAAAGTACTGTTAAGAATATAGTTTAATTTCCACAGTTTGTGATGTTTTGTGATGGAAGTAGGAGTCAGTATAAATGTCCAAATACTCTTCCCAGCTCTTCCACTAACTGACTCTAGCATTTGGTCTGTTTATTTGATCCCTTCTGTTAAAGGGACAAAGATGCTGACATGGCTGAAGAGGTTCACAAGGGTTTTGAAGGAATGCTGCCATGTAAAAGGAGTAACAGCAGTTGCAGGATCCTTAATGTTTGTCTCTCCTTCCAGGGGGAGATTGTGCCCCAGCAGCTGAGACCGTGGGGAAAACAGGGAAACTAATTCATCTTAAGCACAAAGGTAACAGAAACTTTCTAGGGTTTATGCAGGAATTTATTTGCATGTTGGTTTAGAATAGAATTTCCTGTGCAAGGACAAGAACTGTGGGGCTAAGCAAAGAGCAGGTCCTGTACTGTAACTGAAGACATTGTGACAAGATGAGGGAGGGAAGGGGGGCTGTACCCTTGTGGAATACTTAATTGCCTTGGTATAACTGGTTGTTGTCATTGTTTCACAGCACTACCACCAGTTTATGCTGTTGCCCTCGCTAAGAAAAGTGCCAAACAGATTCACATCCATAACCTCAGGGGAAGGAGATCCTGCCACAGTCACTTGTACAGTCCTGCAGGATGGTTACTGCTGTCCAGACACACAGTGCGAGCTCAGCAGAATGACACTGAGAACTGTGACATTGCCTCTGGTAAGGGCTGCCTCTGGCTTCTCTCTTAACTAGACCATGAACATCTGAAACTTAAATTTGTGAGTAAAATAGAAAGAGGGCCATGAGGATCCAACCAGCAAGTGATGACTACAGTTTCAGAGGGTGCTGAAGCAGCTTTTCCTCATGTTTTACATGTGTGACACTATTTAGCCCTCTTCTTGCTAGTTGTTAGGATGAAATTTCTTTCCTGTCTTTTCCCATATGTGAAGAGGCTTGGGAACACCTTACCTTAATCTCATCTCAGTTTTCTTTACTCAGCTTATCAGAATTACTTTTGGAAGGGCTGCATGCCAGGAGCAGATGGAAACCTGTGCAAGGTGTGCATTGGAGATGGGGAGGTGGAAGGAGCTCGAGTGTCCAGCAGATGTGCTGCAAGCCACAACGAACGTTACTATGGCAATATGGGAGCACTCAGGTGAGAGTCAGAAATGCAGAGCAACAGCCACAATTGCCTTATTATTTTGCTGATTTTGGGTTTTTTGGAAAGTTTTTTTTTTCCTCTATTTGTTAAGCATCTGTCTGTATAAACTTATGCTAGTGTGTGTTTTGTTTTGGTTGCAGTTGCTATGGGATGTTCAGCTGACTGATGGTTTAAAATGGTCATTGAACCATTTCCAGAGCAGGGCAATGCTTCCAAGCATGTGTGGCTTAGAGCATTGGTACTGACTCATTAAAGGGAAGGGATGAAAGAGGACCAGAGAGCAGAGGTGCTGTCATAAGAAGCAGTGTAGCATACAGGAGATAATTAAATAGAGTGGAGATGAAAAAAAAATAGTTGAAGTCAGAGGCAGAGAAGACTATTAAAGGTGAAACTTTAAGGAAAGTTTAAGGAAGCACTCTTATGAAATATACATAATGTATTTAGTTGAATTCCACTCTCTTTCCTGCCTAGGTATGGGGGAAGGTGCACACTGTGCAGCAGCTTTGACTTGGAAGCTGCTGTAAGGAATGAAAAGGATTGTTTCAGCAAATCTCTATGCTGAGATCACTGACATATTCCAAGGGATTAGAGATGGGAGGGGTCCTTCCAGCTACTCCAATTTTAGCTTCAGATGACTGTCCAAAAGTCAGTCACCATGTAGTGCTGTCTTTGATCCCTTTTTTTCCCTTGCACTAGGTGCCTAGTTGGCAATCCCAGTGGAAGAAGCTTTGGGGATGTAGCTTTCCTGGAACACTCAAACCTGCTCCAGAACATAGAGGGTGAGATAGAGATATTCTCTTTTCCTTTGAGAATGTTCATTAATGTCAGTTACTTCCCACAAAGCAACCATCACTCATAAGGATCAGCTTGTACAGGTTTAATCTAGGTCCATGAAGTTGTGTTTGTAAATGGAAGATTGCTAGAAGCTTTGTGCATGTAGGTGTTCCAGTGAAGCTCAACATTCAGATACTGTAAGAGAGGAAAGAAGAAGAATCACCCAGTGCAAAGATGTGTGTTGGGATAATCATCCTTGGAGACTGCACGAAATTTCTGGAAGCTTTAAATTTTACAGCTTTAAAAGGCAACCCAAAATATGTTTTTCTTAGTGTCAAGCAGAAAAGGAACCCTCATTAAAGCAAAATAAAATTCTATCTTAGGCTGTTTCAGTAAGAGAGGAGACTTTTCTAAGAGAGGAATCTCTCTAAAATCAACGGAAGGTATAAGGGGCTGGAAAGCCCAGGAGTTCCTGCAGCAATGAGCAGTGTGTCTGGGGGAGCAAAGTCCATGTAGGCTGAATCCCTTTGTTTCCAGAAAGAGATGTGGCTACAGGTGCAGATGAGACATGATATGCTGTTCATAGCCTTGGTATGATTCTGTTTTAGTTGACAGGTGCAGCTTAAGTTCGCTGCTCTCAGTGAAGACACTGCCCTGCTCCTTATGCATTCCTAGGAAATGACCACATAGCACGCTGTGTTTGTTTTGAACACACTGACTAAACTTCTCCCTCTCAAGTTTTAACATTTTATTTGAGATTCACCCTCTCTTCTGCTTTAATTTTTCAAAGGGATTACCTTTCACTTCATTTTCTTTTCAGATCTGGGCAGCTCTGGCTGGGCTGGAGGTTATTCCCCCCTTGACTTTGAGCTCCTGTGCCCGGACGGAACACGCGCCGCAGTCACAGAATGGGCCGGCTGTAACCTGGGCCCCGTGCCCCCCAGCACAGTCATGACCCGACCGGTCACTGTCACTAAAATCTCTGACTTCCTGCTGAAATCTCAGGTGTGACAGGTAACAGGGAGCAGCTTGGCATGGTAACATTTGTTATGTTCAACTGCTGAAAACCCTTTCAAGATGGAAAGCTTTATATACTAGTGCCTTCAGATCCAATACAAAAGTATTAAAAATGTGCACAGGAGATTGAGAAAATCGGTATTTGGGTTCTCTTAAGGGATATTTTGGCACCAGTTCCCAAGTTCTCATTCCACAGAGGCCATACTTTTTCTGAGAAATAAGGCACTGCAAAAGTGCATCTTTTTGTACTAATATGAAGTGTATTAGATAAAAGTACTATTAATGACCCAAGCTGTGAAACTTTTATTCCTTTTCTGTTCAGGAATCTCTGGGAAGCAAATTGGATTCTGAATTCCAGCTCTTTCAGTCCTGGAAGTATGGTGAAAGTGATCTGCTTTTCAAGGACACCACTCAGTACCTTGTTCATGCAAGTCACCTGAGCTATCAGGAGATCCTTGGAGAGTCTTTCATTCAGCTGGCAGAATCAGTGTTTAATTGCACACCCGCAGGTAAAGATAAGTTCTTAATTCAGAGTTAGAGAGAAATGCAGCAGGCAGCCTTGTGTGCACAGCTATGGCACTTTTGTTTGTACAGCATGGAGAAGTATGGTCTACCTAATCCTGTTCATAACAAATTTCTAAGGAGTTCTGTGTTAGATTTCTGTGAGACTAACTTGGTAATTGCAATTCAGAAGGGGAATTTGACCTGTATTTTGCTGTCTGCTATTTTAATGAGTAGCATCTGAAGAACTTACTACTTTTGAAGCTGATAGCATCTCTAAGTGTATACTTTCTTACTGGTTTGTAGGCATCTTGGACTTCTGCAAACAGGATATCTGTGCATCCTCATCCAACTGACAGCTCATACAGAGGCTTTGCAGGGCACAGAACATCAGCATCACTGCTGAGAACAAGGGAAATGTGCAAGTCCAACCAATGCAAAGCAATCAGCAAGGAAACTGTCATCTCCTGAAATGTATGCTGAACACCTCCTTGTCTTTTTTTTTCCAGCAGATTTTATGTTTATGGTGATGTAATACTACTCATACATTATCCCTTTCTTTTTTGGAGCATGGCAGCATGGGGAGCAGCACAACCACCAGCACAGAACTAGGATCAGCATTGTGGAAAGAGCAGGGCCAGTACCATGGACTAAAATACAGACTGGTGGGAGTAGCACAGGTTAGTTGGTAGCATTTTGCCTTGTTTGTTTTATAAAGTTTCCATGCAAAAACCCCAGTCAGCTGAGACTTTGGTACTTGCAACATTGTCTTCCTGTAGCTGTGATTTTGGTTGCAGCTAGACAGCCCCTGCTGAATGCACATCTATATTTCTTCTTTAACCAATGATTTTTTACTAGTAAATCAAAACATTTTTTCTCACAAATAAATGTATTAAGACATTTAACAGCCAGCAGAACTGGATGCTTGCAGCAATGGATATTCCTCTTTGTCAAGACCTCCAACCATAACTTTATACTGACCCTTTGGATTTGAAATTCTCTGAAATGTCAAAATACTCTCTATCAATTAAGCACCACAAATTTTACAAGCAGAAACTGCTTGAACATGATATGAAGCCCCTTGAACAGAAATCATCTGTTCCACAGCTGTATCCTGTCTTGTCCCAGTGTGGTGACAGAGCCAAATCCTCAGCTGCATTTGCAGCCAGCAAGCTGCGGCCCTGAAGGAGCAGGGAAAGAGCAGGATGCTGGTTTGGGCTTCTCAGGTGTTCCTGCCTTTCTTTCCTGGAGCTTCCCTGCCATCTGTGGGGCCCGTGTGACACTGCACTCAGGATAAGGCTGTTCTGAGAACACAGTGAAGAAAAGCATCTGGCAGCCTTGCTTTGCCAAGAGCAGCCTGCAGCTGACCAGGGATAAATTAAAAATCTGGGTTATACACGAGATTTCATGGGTTGGGAGGGCAGGGATGTTGTTTTCAGACACAGACATTACCAATGTTACCAGGCCTGGTGGATGATGCTGTGCTGCAGCTCTGGTTCACAAGCAGCACTGTGCTGCCTTGCACAGCCTGGGGTACATGAACCAGCCTCAGCCTTGAATCCCAGCTCTGAGCTGAGCAGGAGCTGTTTGTGCTTTCTGTGCTCCCTGGCTCCTGCTACTCTGCTTTCTGAAGAGATGGATGCTGCCTCAGTATTCTGAATAGCAGCTGAGGTCATGCTTAATACCTGCCAGGCTGGGATGAAGGAACAGCAGAACTGCTGCTCTGTGTCTCAATAACAGCACTCCCTGTTCCCCAACAGTGCTGATCTCTTTGGAGATTTGACCTTTCCCCCCTGCATGTAAGACATGTTATCATGCATATTTACCCATACAAGCCTAAAGGTCTTAAAAACCTGAAAAGTTCTCAGAAAAATTTATTTCCATAAATTAAAAACACACACAAAAGAAACAGTAAAATTTTAGATTCACACAATATTGAACAGAAACAAAATGCCAAGAGCATGATGGAGGCTAATGGCACAAATGTACAAATTCTCATTGAGCTATTTGTTACCTTGATAGCATCATACAGACTTGTAATCCACAGTTACTATCCACAGTCTAGAAAAGCACCTGGAACATAAAATACCAAAGGCCCACCTGAAATAAAATACAACGAATGAGAACTGCTTGCAGGAACTCTCATCCAGCAAGCACAGGAACTCAAATGTATGCAGACACAAGCCAGCCAGGCAAATGCTGTACATACATTAAGGAGCCTTAGCTGCTCCAGTCATAGCATGATGAAAACAATGAGTTTTTTCTTCTTCTTCTTCTTTTTTTGTTTTTTTTAAAGTGATCCTTCTATCTCTGTCAATCAGCAAATTTAGCAAAGAGCTGCTTGGCTCTACTAAGAGACAGGACATGGCAAAAGCTTTGCAATCCTTCTCAAGCTGTTCTGGTCATGGGTTTGTGATGTACTTTCCATTGTGATAATAACACATCCCCACTGCAGTGGGTGCACTTAATGAAAAGGCAAGTGTACATCTCCTTTTGCTAGGGATGTATGCAAGACCCCAAAAGATGAATCCTCTACACTTTTTACTTTTAATTAGCGGTGCCAGAAGCAGCTCAGAATGGAAATGCCCAGCTTGTGCCCAGTCACCACTCCCAGTGTACAAGCAGCAGCCACAAGGAACATGGCTGTTCCATGAGGGCTGTAAACAGAAACGGAGGTGGGAAAGGAAAAAACAAAAAAGTGCATAAGCAGGACTGACACCTGTATGCTGGGGAGGGGAAGAGATGCTTGGTCTCCACTAGCTTACCCTGTCATACAAACACTAAACCAAAAGAAATTAATGCTGTGTGTTTGGGTTTCCACAAACTGAGGTCTGGGAGAAGCTAAAAAACTGCAACATCATTTTGTAACTCCTCCAATTTCTGTAAACTGAAGAGTATTTGAGTGTTTTCTTTGCTCTGCTCTCTCCACTGTAGCTTGTAGGAAAAAAAATCATAAATCTTATTTCAATGCAATCAGAAACAAGAGAGAATAGGGAAGAAAGTAAAAAAAAACCCCACACTAAACAGAACCCAACATAACCCAAAAGAAAAGACTCAACACATTCCATGTTTTGAAGCACATTAGAGGTCTGAACTTCTTCTGGACCCAAGTCTCTTTCCCCCCACCCCAATCTTTATTTCCTTGAAAGCCCCAGCAAGGTTACAGCTTAATTGTGTCACTGGGAGCCTCCCATATTAATAGAAGGTGAATGAATGCTCTGTAACAATCCCATTCTATAGCATAAATCCATAAAAATATATCTCTCACTCTTGCTACCACTTCCAACTAGTCAATAATTGGGCTAATAAGCCAACATAGGGAAACTTTCAAACATTTTTTAGGGATTATCTTTTTACAAAAATAAAGAGGATCAATTAGAATGTTCTACAACAGCCCAGTAAGTTAACCAGAAAAATACTATGTCAATATGTTCAAAGTTTGCCTTGTTATTTTACCCTCAAACTCCAAACACTACTACTCTAAGTAAGCACTCCTTTCTTTTCTTCAGTCTTCCTGATTAAAGATAATTAGTCTTCAAAACAAGAATATAAACTTCTACAAATCCCAGCACATAAGCTGGGAGCAAAACAAACCCAGATTAGATTTCTTTCAAGATTCAGGCACACACAGTGTAATAATTCTCTTCCATTTCTCTACTCTCAAAGCTCTGCAATTCAACAGATTGTTAACAGACTGTTAACATTTAGTTTTCTGTTTGGTCAGTAACAGAAGTGGTAGAGCAACAGAAGATAATGATGGTATTTGCAGTCCTGCATTTATTGGGACTTTATAAAAAATACCCACTCACTAGATATTTGCTCAATTTGAAGGTAAATAGAAACTCTATTATATGGGTAGATAAATAAGAAAGTGCAAGTTCAAGTGACAAGTGAAAGAAAGAACAGACTAATTACATTTGAGCATCCCAGCAATGGCAGCTTTGCCTGAATAACTTCTCTAGGCACTAAGGGACAGAATTACCTGAACAGCAGCTAGCATTGGAATTATGCTTCAAGTTAAGGTTAACAGAAGTTATGCCAGAAGGGAGCTCTCTTCCTTCCAAAGGTAGAGCTGAGAAATTGCCCAGTGCTGCATCAGATAATTACATAACAAAAACAATGTCCACTACTCAGAAGCTCTTTGTACAGCACTGGCTATTATGTACAACAGAGCTGTACAGAGAATATCTAATTATGAGCTACAGGAACTGTAAATCTAAGATGGTAAAAAACCCCCAAACCCTTCTTGTTGACATTAAAATCAAGTTAGTATGAATGGAATTAAAATAACTTTAAAACAAGTATCAAAGATTTTGCTGGTCTTCCCTGCATGCAGCAGCTCAGCTCAGTTAAATAAAATTCTCTGCCTGTGTATCCTGCAGCTTAACACCCTCATGGACCAATTACCTTTTCCTCTGGAGAAGAAGTTGGCATCAGCCAAGGAAGTAAAAAAATCTGTTTGGGAAAAAATAGCACTGGGCACCATTTTTCCTTAAAAAATTACCTTTTTTGAGTTGAATCCTGTTAAAAGAAGCATATACAAAGTGCAAGTTATTTAATGTCTAATTATGTGGGGCTTCTGCTGCCTGGAGCCAGGAAGGGCAAAGATACTTAGAAGGAACCTTCTAAGTTAACAGAAGGAAGAAACAATTGAATGATAACCTAGACAGCTACTTTTAATTATCAAAAGGTTAGTGGTTTATCAAGAATGTGTTTGCTAGAATTTTTCTTTATCAAACACCATATCTCTTTTGTCAGCTTGTTAAAAATAGCCATTACAGTAACAACAGCAGACTCAAATGTGCAAATGATCTGGAGTACAGAGTTCTAGCATCACTGAAGGTGCACTACTTCCTCCCTGACACTCCTACTCTACCCCCAAAAGATATATAAACATAATTAATTAAATATAAGCAGTAATTTCCAGAGGTTGAGAAAGGAAGGGTAAATTTCACATGGCTGTGTTACACTCAAACAGGGACTTAAAAGAATCCCTCCAACAGCATTTAAAAAAATAGCACCTTAAAGAGGGTCACAGCCAAAAACTGATTATCAGATGGCAGAGCAGTGGCAGAGTAAGGGATGAAGAAGTCAGTAGATTTCTCCCAAGAAAGAAACACTAAAGAAGCTGACTGGACCATTTCCAGCTAAGTGGCTCCCTCAGATGCTGGAGGCCTGCTCCTGCTCAACCTCCTCTGCAAAAAAGGCTTCAAGGTCCATTAGCTTCTGACTCAGAAGAACATCCAACTCTGCACTCTGCAGTGCAGCTCTTTTTGCTCGGGTGAAACTCCCCACTGCTTTCACTTTGCCTCGTGTCTTCCTTTTCCGGGGAAGAGTAAAGTCCTGAAACTCCAGAATCCTCTTTCTCTTTTGCTGGCTGACAG
>WBNQ01035611.1:1278-16098 GCA_013401375.1 Spizella passerina
GCAAGAAGCACTTGGAGTTGGGAGACTGTGACAATGTCAGGGAGGAGCAAAATGGACTATTTGAGACAGGTGTCAGCTCAGGGAAGAAAGCAAGGTCTCTGAATTAAGTTTGTAATGGTAACACAGTGGCTAATGCGAAAAATGAAATGGAGACAGAATAAACCCTTGGTCATTTCTGTGTTAGCACATCAAGTTGTGACATGTAGGGAAGGTATTTTCAGTCATTTGACAAAGATTTGAAAGTTTTCCTCCTTTCTTCAGGCTTCTGTTGTGGAGAGGAGTGGGCATTTTGAGGGGTTAAAGAGATACAAATTATTAATTTTTAATAAAAGTGTTATCAATGTAACAGAATCTCTTCACAACAGTTGTCTGTTTAATGTTAGATGTATGATAATGTGATATTGAAAAGTTCCCCTGGGACTCATGCATCATGCCCTGTGCAATTCTCTTCTGACTCTTCCACAGTGGTAATGCCAAATTCAAGCCAAGAAAATGACAGTACTCATCTGTAAGATGTATACACACTGTAATTGCCTAAGAAGAAAATTGTCTTTTGTAACTTATAATCTTACTTCAGCATTTTCAGCATATTCTATGTCAGGGAATATTGGTAAATATTGACACAAAATTGTTTCTTTGTGGAAATCAAATCTTGAAAGGTTTCTTGTGCAGCTAGTGAGTGGGTGTGTGTGTTTTTGTTTATTTGTGAATATGTCTGCCTACGTAATCCTTCATCTTATAGGCTACATATTTCTCTTGTCAAAAGTATGATATTTAACAGCTTTTAAATAGTAATACTTTAAAGTTATTATTGTACAGCATCTATCATCCAAGCTTCTCCTAGTACTAATTAATAATCTTGATAATCCTGATAGACATAGAAAATATTATCCCCATTAATAATAGCTAAACAGAACTACAGTGTAATGAAATAATTTTCTCTAGTGGCATTGTCACTCCTGTTTCAAAGATGAGTTAGTTCTGAGTTCACTGTCTTCTCCTGTAAAATCTCAGTAGACATAGAGACTGTTATTTTTTTACTTCAGTCTATCTGCCCAGGGTCAATCCTGGAACTGATTGCGTGTGCATCTGTGTGGGTGACTGTAACTGGCTGCATTTAGAATAGTAACTGTGCTTTCTTCATCATCCTTTTTGGGTTTGGTTGTTTGAGATTCCTCTTGAGTTAACAAGCTTGATTGCAAGATACTCTTTCTAGAGGTGAGGACATAGCCAGCTAAGTCAGCCAGAAATTGAAGCAGTAAGTCTTTTACTCTCACACTGCTTCTAAAACTCCACTCTCCTTTTGTAGGGTGGAAACATAACAGAGAACTGAACCAAACCCTCTCCCCCAGTTATGAAATGTCTGAAAGCTATCGAGATAGTATTTGACTTCTTTTCTTTTCCAGCTTAACCCACACTACCCAGAAGGTAATAATGAAGGAAAAGCTTTGGTAAGTGGAATTTATATGTTGCATATAATCTGGGGAATGCTGTATCCTTAACCCAGCACATCCTGACATATGGAAGCTCTTCATAGCTTTCCTTTTCCTTATGTGTTCCAGCTGCTGGGATTGTTTTCCATATCCTGTGTGAGGTAGGATGCATCTCAGAACTGGCAATTCAGAAAGTTTTCCCTCACTCTGAGGCAAATGATAAGAAACTTATTCAAATTCTGCATCAAAGTGGCATTAGTTGAAGCTGTTCTGCTTGTTGTCTGACTGCAGATAGGAAATGTATTGGTTCTTAGCTCAGATGTGTTATTTCCTGGCAACAGCCTTTGCCTGATACAGCTTCAACAGTATTTTAGCTAATTCTGACTAATGAGGCCAGGCATGGAGATTATAGTGTGTGAAGGAAGTAGAGTTGGGGGAAGTCTCCTTGGGGGAGTCTTATTGTTACTAAGTCAACAAATATTCCCAAAAAGAATAATTCCTCCATCAAATTCATGAGATTGCCTTGGAAAAGCTGAGATCTTCTTCAAAAAAATTCAATTTAATTTCTTTCTGCTTGCCTTCCGGCTTTTGTTCTTTAAGAGGACACATTTTCAAGTTTTTCTCTGCACAGAGAAGGAATTTTTGATTTTTCATGACAGAAACCCAAGATTCTTACATAATTACATGCCTTGAGGACTCCAATTTTAATAAAAATGAAGCCTTTCATAGGAGTTGGCTACATTGGTTTTCCATCTTCCCTGATATTTGGCATTAGTGGTGATATTGCAATAACAGCTAAGCTGTCTAGAGAAATGAGAATTCTCTCCTATGAAAGTACAGAAGTTCCACCAGTTGTTTCTCTTTTGTATTGGAATGAAACTTGAGGCCTTTGAAGCTTTGGAATGGAAATCAAGATCAGTTCTAGAATACTGCAGTGAGTAGGTGTTAGGCCCTTGTCACTGAGGAGCCAATCCTATTGTACCACACCATACTTATTTATGGTGTAAGTTTTCCCTCTGTAGCCATTCCAGTTCATCTAAATAGTTAAATATTCCCTGGACTGGATAATGACAAAGGCACAAATGTAATCTAAGCATGAATGTTAAAGGTGGCTTCACTATCAGATTGGCTTATTCCTCCTGGATATTGGTTTCAGCTAAAACCCCAGACCAGGTAAATCACATTAGAGGAATGCTTCCAATAAAAAAGTAATCAAAGCTGATTGATGATTAAAGCTGATATCTCTGTGGACATTTTAATTTATGCAGTCAGCACTTTCCTATGAAAGATGTTTTGTGGAAGAACTTCTAGCAATTTTTGGTGACACCTCCATGTAAATCCAAGCCTACAGGCTCTATTAGTGTGGCAAAAATCCTTTTGGGTCCTTCACTCCTTTATAATCTTGTTGGAAATGCCATGAGTCAGCAATGGCTATTTAAGCCTTCATTCTGCCCTGGAGCAGCCCAATATAGAAACTTCACATCCCTGTGCAGGAATTTCCTTTATGTTGCAATGATGCAGTGCATTGAATTGTCCCTCAAAAGTAAAAGAATCTTGTAATATTTGCAGGTCTCGGAGGGTCAGCTATAGCACATAACCTGGAGAACACGGGTTTTCCTTGCTGTGGTTATCATCTAGTGTTTCCTCTGCCTGGTCTTTGCCTAACTGACTCACAGCAAAGACACCTTCTTTTCCATCCTTTGAAGCAATTAATTTTGAAATACTGCCCATGAAGTAAATCTATAGTGGGGAGGTTGAAGTGGACCTACCCCAGCAAAATTTGAAGTCTGAGTAGCGGGGAAATTGGAGATGAATAAACGAATCCTCGTGGCTGAAGGGCTGAACCTGTGGCCTGTGCCCTTGAGGCCAAGAAGGCCAATGGAATCCGGGGGTGCACTGGGAAGAGCAGTGCCAGCAGCTCAGGGAGTGATCCTGCCCCTCTGCCCAGCCCTGTGAGGCACATCTGCAGAGCTGTGTCCAGTCCTGGGCTCCTCAGCACAGCAGGGACAGGGAGCTCCTGGACTGGGGCCAGTGGAGGCTGCAGAGATGATTTAGGGCCTGGAGCATCTCTGGCAGGGAAAGGCTGAGGGAGCTGGGGCTGTCCAGCCTGGAGAGGAGCCCCAGCTGAGAGGGGCCCTCAGCCCTGGGTGTCCCTGTGTGCAGGGAGGGCTCCGAGCAGGGCCCAGGCTCTGCTCCAGGGCCCAGCAATGGCACCAGAGGAACGGGCAGGGACTGAGCCCAGGAGGTTCCACCTGGGCAGGAGGCAGAACTTCTGTCCTGGGCAGTGACTTAGCCCTGAAACAGAGACCAGAGAGGCTGTGGAGTCTCCCTCACAGGGGATATTCCAGTCTGGACACAATCCTGTGCTGTGGGATGGCCCTGCTGGAGCAGGGATGTGGCACCAAGTGACCCACCAAGTGACCACCAAGTGGTCCCTTCAGCCTGAGCCATCCTGGGACTCTTTTCTCTTCTGGGCTGTTGGATAAAAGGGTAGCAGCTCCTTCTCTGTTGTCTGGGTTTTAAAGGCAGCACAGCCATCTCTGTATTCTGTGCCAGCCCTGAACCCCTCAACATGTGCTGGGGCTGCTTGTGCGTGTTCATGGCCTGGTTTACAAGGCCTGATCCCAGTGGCTCAGGCAACTGAATTTTGGGAAATAGCAATGGAGAATGGTTTTCCATGATGCAGCAGTGGGCACAGACACCAAGGGTCTGCCTAAGCACATCTTTTCTGCCTTGCCTTAAGTGACTCCAGAGTCACTTAAGGGTTGAAAGGGTTTTGGCTCCAGAGAGCATAAATATTACTGGAAGTTACCGGGACTTCTGTTCCCAAGCATTAAATATATGTTTGGACTGAGGTTCATTGCTTGTTTATGAGCTGCTTCTTGACAATCCAGCCAAACTGTCTTGTGAAGCACTGCTTTTAATTCTGGTAAAATTTGGCCTTGCAATGAGTTATTGATATTCCCACATCTAACTTCCAGAATATTTTTTTTAAGTGGGAAGACGTTTTTGAGATTTAAGGGTCTTATCAAATGAGGGCTCCTTCATCCCTTAAAGTCCAGGAGATTGTAGTGTATCATGTATCAAAATGCAGTACTCTGTGTTACAGCTCCCACTAACCCCAAAACTGGTGTTTTTTATGCTGCAAATTATTGTGCTTGTTCTAAGGTGACAAATGTACAGCATCAAGAAGAATGCTACCAACATCAGGGAACTATCAGGAGCAGCTGGGAACCTGGCATTTGTTAGTGCCTTTGTGTTAAAGGCTGACTTTGGATGGGTACCTTATCTCCATTTGTCTGCATTTTCATGAGAGAGCTAATTCTAACCAGTTCCCATCTGTCTTTTATTGTTGAAATTTTTGTTAGGGTGGAGACTGGTATGTACTCACTTATCTTGTAAAGAAGCTGGGCAGTTCTACTGTGGGCTCCCAGGTACAATTTGATGTATCTCCTTTGACTTCTGTTTATAGATCTTTATGAATGCCCAAGATTCTGCAATTCTAACTTTTCCTTTTTGCTGCCAACCCAGGAGATTTTTTTTTCCTGATAAAAACTGTAAATTAATTTGTTTTTATTAAAAAGATATTTTATTTTACCTTCCAGGAATGACCTATATTGAATTATATATTTTATATGGGTGATGCTGTTTAAACAAGTAGAATAGACAATCTGAAAAACACTGAAAAGAAAAGAGAAAAGAAAAATCATCAGCTTAAAAATGGCAGCTTATATAAAGCCAGCAGTCAGACCACTGGGGAGGCTGGGGGAGAAGGGGAGACACGGATGCCGGCACATTATTATTATTCTGCTGTTGCACACGGGTCTGAATCAGCTCTGGAAATGCATACATTGTTTCTTACAGAATGTCTCTGGCTCCTAACAACAGGATTGCAACGTGATGTCTCTGCTAAAAACGCGATGACTCACAAATGAGTCAACAGTGAAGGTGTTACAGGAGGCTAACTGCTGTGCTGTCTGCCAGGGCTCCTAGCAGGCAGGAGCAAGGCTGGCCATTCATTTACTCCATTTTCTTCTCATAAAGAATTTTAAAAATAATCTAACCTATGGAGTTCTGCTCACGTTACTGCTCTGTGAAAATGCTGGTTTTGTAAGAGCCTCCTAAACTGGGTTAACGTATTGAGATACCACATTGCTTTGGATTTAACAGGCATTTTCAGAACTCTGGCTGCTATTAAATTTAATTTCTGCTGAAATCTGTAGTGCAGCTTAATGTATTCATTCAGGAGCAGGGCATTATCCTTGTCTGTCTCTATGCCACAAGAGGTGTCTTCACCAATTGGAATTGCAGATTGGGTTTCTAAAAGAAAAGGTATTTTAGGTCTGTCATGTTTTTGGATTGCTTTTTGCAGTTGAAATGAAGGCCCTTGTGTAAGCAAAACTCCATGTAGGTCTCTTGAAATTTAGGTATGATGCCCAGTTGACTTAAATAAGGAAGTTTTGGGATAGTAGCAGTTAGTAGCAAATTCTGTTAAGAGCTGTGAAAAGGGTTATCTGCTGAGCTCTAAGTCTCAAGGAGGACAAATCTCATTGCACCTGATTATTTTGTCACTGATTCCAGCATGGGATTTGTCTCTCCTTACATTTGCCTTCCACATGGCAAGCAGTATGTTTGTGCTTTTTTTTTTGTCTTTAAGCTTCTTTTTAAATCATGGTGCAGTGTAAATCAGTGGTGGTAGCCCAGGAGTTAAAGACTTTGCTGTTGGCCTGGATCAGTATTTCCCCTTCTCACCAAAATGGAGGCTTTTCTCACCACCCAGGGCTCTTTTTATGAATGTTCAGCTTTTGCTTTCCTAGGTGAGTCCCACCCTGGCTGTGCCATGAGGGTTTACTCAGTTCCCCTTCCTGGATGTGATTATTGAGCTTTGCTGCTGCAGAATAAGGATGGGGGCTCACAGCTCTCTGTGCCAGTGCACACTGAGGTTTTCTCAGGCTGAAGGAGCTGACTCTACTCTTTGTACCTCTCATACTTACACTGGGTTGTTTGGAAGGGGTGGGTCCAACTCCTGCCAGGCAGAAGCAGAGCTCCATGTGTGAGCTCCTTGATCCTTGTGAGTAATTTAACCAGTGCACAAGAATGAAGTGATTGCACCTTCTTCACCTTGGATATGTGTCTGATGTGACTTGTGACAGCCTGTTGCTAGTTTGTTGTAGTTTGGGACAATCAAAACTATATACATTTTCCTTCCAGGAATGTACTATTTGGTAATATTGTTTTACCCACAGTTCTCTATACTCCTGGCAAGTAATTCACCTGGTTTTGTTTGTTTTTTATTAAGTCCTGGAAGTGCTTTCCTTGGCTGTCACTGATCACATTGCCAACATCTCTGAAACTGTTCCATTGGCTTTCTCTTCACACCGCTTTAAGTTGAATTTTCTTCTCTCTGCATTTGAGTTCCTTTGCAGTTCTTTTCTTCTTTTCTCTTAATTGAATCCAGTTTTGCTGGCTGCATCTGCTCATATGCCAGTTTCTACCTGAGCAAATGTCATCTTGTTTTCATCTGCTTAGGAATGCAGTACTTCTCCTAAGCTATTGTCTAATTAATTTAAACTAGCCTAGTACTTTAACTTTTTTCCACATCCTCACATGGACTCACCTGCTGATTCAATAATGGCTGGGTTAAGTGCAGATTCTGATGGCTGCTTACTAAATTTAATTTATCGTGAGAGCCTTTCTGTATGCAAGTGTCTGTGCATTCTCTCCCACACAGGCATGTGCACGTGCACTGGGACATAAAATGAGGCACAAATACACATCCATGTTTGGTCCTATGTAATGACAGCATTGCTGTCTCTCATGTACCCCTTGTATAAAACTTGTTTTCAGAGCTGTCAGGTTGGGGGTCACTTCTTGGATTTTTTTTCTCATGAGTAGTGCTTAACTCCTATAACCCAGGTTGGGTTGTGAGATTCAGATTCTAAATTAATGCTGTAAGGAGAGTTCTGAGGTTTGTGGGGGAGTTCAGCTTTGTGGAACTGCTGTACAGCTCTCGTGCAGGTCTGGTTTTGCTCACCTAAGCTTGGCATTGCTGTTAGCTGTGTTGCAGGCACTGTCTTGCCCTCTGTTGAAGTAGAATTTCTTCTTAGGCTAAAAACCAGATCTTGTTCCAATGTCTGCCAGCTACTAAGCTTAGTACCTGGCAGACATTGATGGGTTGATGGGATTTAGGGCTGGTGAACTCATTGCTCAAGTGGATCTATACAACTGCTGGGGTCACCGGGGAATGAGCAGGGTTAGCCCCAAACTGCTGGGTGAACTTGTCCACAGAGCTAATGTGAACTTCTAAAGCACAGGAGACCTGACTTTGACTCTGCCTCCTGCCAGCTCACCCACTTTATACACTGGTCATGGTGTTCTGTGGTGGGGAATATCCCTTTGCCCAGTCTAGGTCAGGTGTCCTATCCATGTTCCCTCCTGGAATGGTTTCATGTTTTGGTTTGTATTTTACTCAGAGCCCCAGGATAAAAAGAAAACCTTAGAATTATGAAGTGCCCTGCCTTTTGTATGCCAGTCATTTCAGTTTGGAAATTATAGTGAAGTGGGTAGTTTCTGGGAAACCCTAATTAGATTTCAATGTAAGTTGTGGAAAATATCAAAAAGTTTGGATGCTGTCCTAAACTATCCTGTACTACTCACTCCTTTACAGATCTCTTGAATTTTAAACTGGATTTCCAGTTTTCTGTTTTGTTATGAAGTGTAGGAAGTAGTTTTTCATTTAATATTAGACCCTGACTCACACCTGTTAAGCTCTCAGAAGGATTTTTTTTATTGTTTCTATGCCTTTTCAGTTTGTGTCTCATCACGAGTACGTGCAACAAAATATGTATGGAAATCACAAAAGCAATTTGCTGTTTTCTCAATCCTTGCATATAGGTTAAATTTTTTGTGCATTTTTCAGTAGTATTTTTGGGCGTAAGATACAAGAGGTTGCGGGGACTGTCAGATGAGTTTACTCTTGTGCAAGTCACAGGAGATGGTTGCTCTTTGTCTTAGCAAGCCTTCCTCTCAAACACTTGTGGCAGTACCCTAATAACTAGAGGAGCCTAGGAAAAATGTCATTCTGTATTTTTTTCTGCTCTCTCCATCCTTGATAAAAGTAGTGGGATGGAGAGTTGGCATTTTGTAAGCTTGATAATGAAAAAATGGATGTTTTGGAAGGATTCAAAAAGTGCCTTGAAATGAGTTGATAACTAACCCTTTCTTCCATAATTTCACCCATCCTCGATTTTGTTGCTTAATTTCAATTGGCAATATGGATAATCAAAGTTTTGCCCTTGATTGTCCCTTACAGTTTGGTTTTAATCAAGTTACTAATGCAAACCAAGTACAGCCTGGCCTTTTACGTTGTACAGCTCTTCCTTAGTGGTGTATTGTAAATCATCATAATAGCATTTCATGCTTCCAGGGTTGGATTTTTTTCTCTTTTGGCTTTCCTCATTCCTCTTCTCCTCTCCCTCTGTGATGTATTCTGTGTACATGAATGGCCCTGGGCTGCCAGTCTCTTAATTGGTTATCAGTCTTTTGTTGGATGTGTAACTCGGCGCCCCAGAGGAGCAGCTTTTACTCACACCAGTAATTCTGTTGGTTGCTGTGTGGATACAGACTCTGGGTGACTCCATCAAGCCAAGAAATGTTCTCAGGGAAGGTGGCAATTGGAGTCTGTAGGCAAAGCTGTGGAGGTGACTAAAGATATGAGGATGGTGCTGTGGGGTCACAAAATTCCCTTGGGCTCTCAGCAGGTGGTGGGAGGCAGATCCCACCTTAGCTCATGGCTTTGGTTGAGTAACTCTGTCCCTCAAAGGGACAACTCCTGCCCTTGCAGGGGGTAAAATCAGACCTGTGTTGGACCCAGCCTTGGTGTGTTACCAGACTGTGCTGAGATTTGTAATACAATCCAGTTGGGGCTTTGCCTGCCCCCCTTGCCATGACAAGCTGGTCCTGATGGAGCAGATGTTCTGCCTCCTGCTCTTTGGAGAGTGTGCACAGGATAAGAGGAAATGGCCTCAAGCTGCTCCACAGGAGGTTCAGGTTGCGCATCAGGAATAATTTCTTCTTGGAAAAGTCTGACAGGCATTGGAAGGGGTTGCCCAGGGATGTGATGGAGTCCCCATCCCTGGAGGTATTTAGGAAACAACTGGACATGGCTTGAGTTTAGTTGACAAGGTGGTGAGTTGAGTGACAAGGTGGTCAAAGGGTGGACTGGATGATCTTAGAGATCTTTTCCAACCTAAATGATTTTGTGATTCTCTGAAAGCGTGCTGCTCTGATTCTGCAATCTGAGAGGAAAAAGCCATCAAACTTACATAAAACAACAATAGATTGAAGCAAATTGCTTAGTTTTTAAATCCCCTACTTGTCTTAAAAAAAACCCAGACAACTAATTTTCATTCATTCTCTTGTTTCAAACGTGGCCCTTTCCAGATCATTGCTGTGTAGTTGCATCAGGTGGGAGTGAGGGGTCTGCAGCTACTGCAGGTTTTTGAGGTTGTAGGTGTCCAAAAAAGCATATCCAGTGCTGCAATGCCTCTATAGCTTGTGGCCTGCTGTTGTTCTAATGACTGCCTGAGACCCCATGTAGCAAAGTGCATCCTTTGTGTTACTCCAAAGCCAGTCATGGTAGATTATTTCTAGAAGGTAAAAAAAAAATAAAATTCAGATATATTACTTGTCTGCAAGGTAATTGAAGAATTTCTAATGGGCCCTGATGCAAGCAAATAACCCTTGTGCCTAATCAGCAGAGAGAAGGCGACCTTCCTGCTTCAAAGAAGAAACGCCAGGCAGGGGAGAAGATTATGTATACTTTGGTCTCTGTGCCACATGGAAATGACATCGCATCTCTCTTTGAACTGGATGCCACCACCCTTCAGAGAGCTGATTGCCTGGTTCCAAGGTAAAACAAAAAAAAAAAGGAAATGAAAAAAGGGCAGAAAATAGTGCTGTATTGACAGGGTTTCTTCCTGGCATTATGCTGGTGAGTAAAGCAGAAAAAAAGCAAACATGAGCAAGTATTATCCTTCTGTTAAAATTTGAGGAGTGTTCATGGATAAATAAAGGATGTATAAAACATGATACTGCTGCTGTGACTGGGTAAAATAATTACAAGGATAAAACAAGTGACACTTAGAGAGAGAAAAAATAATGGTCTAAATATTGCACAGATCTGTGCGAGGATAGAATTGAGCTCTGTGCACTGTTTGAAAAAAATGTACTTTTAATAAATTTAACTGAATTGTTCCCAACAAAATAATGTGTGGGGTGAGCTGGGCTTGTATTTCCCTGACAGATCATGATGCCACTGAGCACATTTGTTATTCAAATGTATTCAGCAAGTGGCTTCTGGGTTTTAATTGTCAATATTTGAAATTTTAGCTGTGTAGCATAGCTGAGATTGGTTAGATAAGTCACACGGTGTTGATTGTGACTGAATGGGCTTGCAGACACTTGGGCTGGTTGTTATGAGGGTGGATTTTAAAGCTGGGTACCCACAAATACTGATGTATGTGACTTTGAAGTGTGTTTGCTATGCTAAGTTCTGCCAGATAATTTGCTTACTTGAATACTCAAAAGCCCATCATCGTGAAAGGGAGAGCGTGAATGGAGACCACAGTGAATATATTTCAAAAGTAAAATTCAGAGTTAAAATTGTAATTGATTTCTCAGCTCTGCTTTTTGATAATACCACAGATTATCATATGGAAAGAATTTAGAAGGATCTCATATCTGCTCTTTGTTCACTTGATTTTCAGTTGAGAACTGGTACTGTAAATGCTTGCTCTGGAACAAGGGTTTGCAGATCATAATGATGAAGCTGTGAAACCACGGTCAGCTTTACTTTCTGGCTTTTGTGCTGTGACAGCTTAAAAGGATTCGTTATTCTGCAAGAAAAAAATAATAAAAGAATTGGGTTTATTCATGAAATGTATTTCTGTTCAGATGGGATTTTATAACATCTTCCTTTTAGTTTTTTTTTTTTCTTTAAAGAATATTTTACTCCTAGACTTACATAAATACTTAAACCCTGCATTCTGCATAATCCCAAGATGCTGGCTTGTTGCAGCTCTGCTCTGGGTGAGAAAGAAGGAGTCAAGGGGAGGAGTACTGCAGTGTCTTTTAGGTCCACCTCCCCTTTTTATTGCAGTGGCTGGTGTGGCTGCTGCTCTCCAGCCTCATGCCACAGGCAGGTGTTGCAGGGGATCCCACTTGCCCACATGGGTTCAGGACTGATCCATCTCAGCTGCTGTCTGCTCTGTCCCCTTTAGGAACTCCTACGTCCGACTGAGGCACTTGTGCACCAACACTTGGGTCACCAGCACCAGCATCCCCATAGACACTGAGGAGGAGAGGCCTGTGATGTTAAAGGTAAACAAAACCCCAAACTCATTCCTGATGCTGGCTCACTTCTAACCTATCAAGTGTGCATAATAATTAGGATAAAGGTAAGAGGATTTCTCACCCACTTTAAACCAAAAATCATTGCAGATTGGGACATGCCAAACCAAGGAGGACAAGGAAGCTTTTGCCATTGTATCAGTTCCTCTGTCTGAGGTCAGAGACTTGGACTTTGCCAATGATGCCAACAAGGTTCTAGCATCAACTGTTAAAAAGCTGGAGAATGGAACAATAACCCAGAATGAAAGGAGGTTAGTGAATTTTATTTTTTCCCCTGCTAAATTGATGTTTGGTTACTCATGGTAACACAGTCATGAGTAGGTGATATCCACATGGACAGAGACAACTGGGAGAGGACACTTCAGTTCTGAGAGTGCCAGCCTGGGGTTAGATGCCCCCCCCGTTGGAGCATCCTTGCTGTTCCTCAGGCTGATCTGTGTATCTCCTGTGTAAAAGAGGGGTAAACAGCACTTCCCCAGCTCACTGGCCACATAAATAAATGGGTAGCTCCCTGGGCAAATGTCCAAATCCAAATCTCTGTCTGGATTTCTTAGAAATGTGTGCTTCTGAGCTGTAATGTGAGGGCGCATTGCATCTGATTCTCATGTACATGAAAGCAGCACTGCAGGGCTCTGGACTTGTGTAAAGTTCGCCACACTGCAAATCTGCAAAAGCCTTGGAAGGAGGTCTCAGTGTGACTGAGAAGCTGCTCCATTTGCTTTCTCATACCTGTTTTCCTGTGTTCTCTTTTTCTATTTTACATCAATTTGGTGTTTACCCCTGGTATTCATCCCCATTTTTTCTGTGGCGCTATTGGAATGTCTGCTCCTCACACCCTCCCCAGAATCAAGGGATTTTGTAGTACATTTCTTTTACATTGTAGCCAGATATATTCCACTGCCAGTGATGTAGTTCACTATTTGTCTTCAGCTGCCTGTGGTTAAACTGAATATAAGACAGCATCTCTGGCAGTGTGAATTCATAACTGTAATACATTATATACTTTTTTTTTCTGAAAATGTTGCTTTTTGGTGATGAAACTGAATTTTTGCAGTCAGTTTCCAGTAGAAATTAGACCAGATGATTTAATATCCTAACATGCAGATTTTTAATGCCTGGCTGTTGGGACTCAGCCTTGATAAGCTGTGGGGGCCATTTCATGGTTGAGTTGACTCAGAGAGGGATATGACAGTGTCCAGGTGGAACATCTCTATATGAACCTGTCACTGTCAGTATTGTCAGGTCTTGATGTTGACAGATTGATACAACAAACGTGTAAAACAATTCAGAGCTGTTTCTCAACAGTGCCATTATTTTTTAGTTCTTGTGATTTCCTTTGGAAAAAACCCCAAACCATCATTTTCCTGTCTTATCACCTTGTGGCATAGAGAAGTAGGAGTCTCTCAGTTTATTCCTTATTGCTCCATCCTACAGCTGCCTTTTCTGCTTTATTTTGTGGGGGTGACACACCCCTTCACTCAGAGGGTTTAGGTGAGCAGCCCAGCTCACTTGTGGATAATGGAAGCTTTGTGTCTGGCTCCCACAGGTGACTGAAAATCTCTTGCGAATTTTCCTGCCTCTTTCATAGCTGGCAGATTTGTTAGTTATGGACTAACGAATAACATTGACCAAATTGAGATGATGCTGAGTTTTTCATATAAAAGATTGCTGGTGCTGTTAAGGGATATTCTTTGAAATCTGTGGACATCTGTGTTTCTCACTGCATGTCTGGCAAGGTGTTAGTAACGAGGAGGCAGGGATGACTTTGTTTTCTTTTTTTTTTCCATTTATGTTCTGTCTTTTTGCATTTTCTGAAGGTGGGAGAGAAGGAATTACTACTGCCTCTGTTGTTTTTAGCACCTGCTTCTGACAAATCTTTTGTTTAGCAAAGAGTGAAACAAATGCAGTTTCCTGGGTCAGTATATATAGGAAAACAGTTATATATAAATATATTTATGAAAAAATGTATATATGAAACAGTTTCATGGGTCAGTAGGGAAATTAGCTAGTGGCAGAATGTTTTTATTCCTCCGGTGAGTCCATCATCTTGTTTCATGGACCCATGATAAAGCATAAAAGTCCTTGCTAGGCTGTGTAAGTTTCTTTTTACTGCTCCTGGGCCTTGAGGCCACCAGGTATAGATTTTGGGTCTCTGAATACTCTGTATCAATCCAGCAGCCTGTATTTTTCTCTTGTTTTCCCTCTGGTTGTTGTTTAATGCCTTGGTAAACAGCCCTGTGATTGATTTAAGCTTCTGCTGAACCAAGGCTTGGAATCCTTAATGTACATGTCAAACTTAACTTTGCAGTGGTGGAAGTTCCATTGTGCCAGGTAAAGCTTAGCATAAATGTGATTCTCATTCTTAATGAATCCTAGCAAGTGTTGGGTGACTGTTTGTAGTAATGATTTGTCTATCCATTCTAGGTTTGTTACCAAGCTTCTGGAAGATCTCATTTTCTTTGTTGCTGATGTGCCCAATAATGGGCAAGAAGTTTTGGATGTGATCATTACCAAGCCAAACCGGGAACGACAGAAATTAATGAGGGAGCAAAATATATTGGCTCAGGTATGTACCACTGTGTTAATAACTTAATTGTATTTGCAAACAGATTGCAGGAGAGCGTGATGTGAGAAAAAGTTATTTTTGGGTAAGTTGGCTTATACCAGGTTGGGTTTGTGTCTCACTGGATTGGGTAGAAATGACTTGGTCAAAGCTCATCTCTTGGTCCCTAAATCAGAGTCAAGCACAAGGGGCTGTAGAAGGCTCTTAATTTCATGTGATTCTGATAAGATTTAAGATCATGTTTGGGAGCAAATTGTTCACAAAATTTGAGATAAACACGGAACGTGGTCCCAGTCCTGCAAATGCTCCCCACATAGTGCCCCTGTGGAACTCTGTTTGCACGAGGGCAAACTTGCAAGTAAATAAAATTAATGTCCTTTTTGAGAAGTCAACTGAAAGAAATTTTAAAAAAAG
>WBNQ01035616.1:0-13759 GCA_013401375.1 Spizella passerina
GGTGTTTGGATGGACAGACCCAGTAGGTCAGAGCGGTATCAGACTGTCTGCAAGGGTTACGGGTTTCTTAATAAGTACAGTATAGTGTAAGATGATATAGTATGATACAGCAGAATAAAGTGATTGATCAGCCTTCTCAAATCATGGAGTCAATGCTAATTATCACCCAGCTGGAGGCCTGTGGCAACAAAATACAAATAGTACTACTGAAATGCAGGTTTTACATAAAGAATGAAGGAGAAACATTCGGGCAGGGATTCCAAAACAATGACCTGTGTAAAAAAAACACTTTGCTAAAAGTCCTGGTCAAGCCCTTACGTTTCTTCTTACCTAGTTTCCATACACAGAAGTATAGTAAGAGAATTTGGTATGATGGTAAATACAACACTATTTCTTAGATTATTTCTTAAGTCAATAGGTGTCTTCTAAGTATCTACAGTTCTACTGAGAAATCCGAGATTTCACCTGACAGCTGGTGTTGCCAGCTCTGCCCCATTCTGGATGCCACTGCACTTCACAGAACTGATGGCATGCCTGTGTACCAAGTACCTCAGCTGATGCATCGCTTCCCCTCCACACTCAGCAAATCCAGCTTCTACAATCACTGCATTTTTTGCCATCCTCACGAAGGATGGACAGCAGCACAAGTAGTTATGCGCAGAGATAATGTGTCAAGAATCCTAGGCAGAAAGATACAGAAAGCAGTCACCTGAGGTTACAGAACAGTCCCACACTCCAACCAGACAGGCTTCCCACTGCCTTCCGTGAGCTCAACCCTGAGGAATGGTGGTTTCACCTAAATGGCAGAGGTCACAGCTCTCTCCTTAATCAAAAGAAGTGTGAGTTATGAATGTTCATTCAATTAAAGTAAAAATTCTTCCAAAATAACTAGTTTTAAAACTGTATTTGTATTCCCAAAAAATAAATTTAGTTTTTGACCACTTCAGGCTTTTCTTATTAAAAACCCTTGATTTCACATCCTAGAACTCCTAAGGTTTTTCCACTAGGGAATCAGTCTCATTTCATTAGTCCTTGATAATATCTACCCTTCCAATTCCAAGCAAAAGTAATGTATTATCAGTTAACAGATATTCTTAAAATCTTTTGTGTGTGTGTTATTCTATTAGGAATGGAACTAGCACAGTTAAAAATATCTAGCACAATTGATTTATCTGTGCCTCTCTGGTGAAAAATGTCCTTCTGTAGCTTCCTGAGGCACAGGGACACTGTCCTTCACTCTAGTAAATCTCTGAAAATATATCTCCAGTGGGGAATTCTTCTTTGCAAAAAACTCCATAACATCAAAAAGTCTCCCCATACAAAAAGACTATTGCCTAGTTCCCTAAGTTCAAGATTGCATACATCTTCCACATATCAAGACAAGTGTTGGCCATCTCTTTATTCCTTTTCAGCTGAGGAGTAACAGAAATCTGAGCAACTAAGGTAAGATTTTAGAAGTCTGCAAGCCACAGAGAATCAGAAACTTGTGCATGTGACATCTCATTCTTTTGACAGACCAGCTAAGGATGATGCTACTGAACACTGTCAATACTGTCTATTTGTTTGTGGGTTTTTGTCATAGAAATACATGCAGTGTTTACCAGTTTTATACTTTGGAAGGGGTCCAAAATAGCAAACAAAGTCCTGAAGTCCTCAAATACATCTTCTAAAGGTACCACGACTGAATTTTTGTCCCTTAAGTGTGACTCACAGGGAATCAACTGTATCTCTTAGTTTAGTGTTGAGCGAAGATGATCAGAGCTGACTTCTGGCAACTTTAGATGACTGCAAGACATTAAATCTGAGAGCCCCAAAACAATCTACCTGACAAGGAGCAATAAAATAGCTTTTCTAGCAGCCGAAGCATTCTAAGACAAAGATCTGAAGGATACCTGCATTTGATAACTACGTGCTTGGAACTCAACTACTCTAACAGAACGAGTCCTTCAGTCTGCAGGAAAAAACCTTCCCCAACAGCCAAACACACCTCCCCAAAACCCAGCTGGGATCCAAGACGGAAAGCCTGACTAAGGCGAGAAGTTGGAGATCGTTTTCGCGGGGGCCTGGACGCCCTGTTCGAGGACACCCCTCGGCGACGTCGGCGCGATGCTGAGGGACCAGCGGCCCCGAGGCTGCGCCCGGAACGCTTCCAGCGCGAAGCCGCCGCCGTGCTCGGAACGGAGCCCCGGAGGGAAAGCGCTCCCCGCTGCGTCCCGACACGCCGGCAAGGGACGCGCGGAGACCCCCTCCCAAAGCGATGCTCCAGCCACAGCTGGGGCGCTCCTTCCCCGAACTTGCGCCCCACGCCCCGGCTTGAAGCACTGCCCTCGGGGCCCGCGCACATGCGAGGATGCCCAGCCGGTCCCGCTGCAGCAGTCCCGGGGCGGTAGCGGCGAGCCGCACCGCACGCTGCCGGGACGGCCCCGGCCGGCCCCGCCAGCCACTTACCCCAGAGCAGCAGGACGGGGAGGTGCCGCCGGCGGCTGCCCTGCGCCTCCATCCCGGCGCGGGACCGCGGGGAACGGAGCCCGCATGGGGCTGCCGGTCCGCAGCCGCACAGGGCCCGAAGCCGCCTCAGCCCGCCCGCCGGGGAGGTTCCTCCTCATGCCGGGGAGGTTCCTCCTCATGCCTCGGCGTGCAGCCCCGGGCGGCGGCGGCGGCGGCGGGGGCGGGCGCGCAGGGGAGCGGCTCCCCCGCCCCCGGGTGCTCCCAGCGCCGGTGGGCCGGGCCGAGCGGGGCCGGGCCGAGCGGGGCCGGGCGCTGTGAGCGTGGGCCGTGTGTGGCCCCAGCAGCGCGGCCGTGCCTCCCGCTCCCCAGCAGCCGCGGCGGGAGCGATGCCGCTGCCCCCCATCGGTCTGTGTGGCTGCCTGGGGGAAAGGCACCCACCCTGCAGGGGAAGGTTCTGGTCGCAAGTGTCCGAGGGATGCAGCAGCTCTTCACCTCTTGCCTGGGAGCCACAGCAGCTTCTCTCCTCCTATCACAACATCCTGGCGGTGAGGGTGAAGGCATGAGGAGCTGGAGGGCCGCCTGTGTTAGTCCACCTGCAGCCCTTGCATGGCACCGACGTGTTGGTGTGCTCAGTATTTACAGCTGAACATGGCAGTGAGCTGCCTGACCCCACACAGACCCAGAGCAGCCTGGAGCTCTAAGATGCTAAGTGTATTTTTATGTTGAATTTCATATTTGCCTGTCTCTTTTCAGAGATGGTACAGCTCCTGATTTTCATCAATATTTAAAGGCTGTGTTCCTGGAGCTCTCTCTCTAGGAAATTAGCATCTCCGTCAAGAAACACCAGACCGGGAAGCTGCTAAAGGCAACTTTTCTTACCTAAAAATAGTAGTATTGCTCAGTAACAAAAACCCAGACTGTTCCTCTGGGTACATGGACACTCCACCTCAATAATGGCCTTTTAGTAGAACATTAAATCACTGCCATTATTAAAGGTCAAATGTACCATAAAATTTCAAATTTCAAAAGATGTTTTCAAGCCACACACAAGAACGAAGGGTACTTTTATGTATCAGTCAGGTTGTTACTTTGTGTGCTTGCCTAGCACAGCGCTCCAAACACTTTTGGAGAGTGGGACCCCAACACAGGAGCAGAATTATGCAACATGTGCCTTTGTAACCACTGTTTGAAGTACACAACCTTTGTCTGATTTATGCTGAAGGAAATTGAAAACTTTGGAAACCACAGAGAAGGCTGGGAATCCAATGTTGAAACAACTCTGCAGATATTTATGTGTGTCACTTAGAATGAGCCTCCTATCACTTGTGCGCCACTTCTTCCACTTGGCTGGAAGCAAATCCTGTAAAATACCATAAACCATAAATAAACCATAGCTCAGGGAGATCATCCTTCAGCAGAGGGGCTGCCATTTCTGTTTTGTAAGGAGTGTTTGCAAGCTGCCCCTGCCAGAAGGAGCTGCAGCAAAGTGACAAGCGTGAAGGCACATACACCACAGACTTGTTATACCATCTATAGCATCCTTTCTAACTGTAAGATCTTGATTTCCATCACAAATTCAATTTCTTGCAAATCTGAAAATACAGTTAGCATTTTCAATAATTTAGACTGATTTCCAGGAGGTTAAGCATCATACTTTATGTACAATATTATATGTTTAAAATGTTTAAAAAATACGGTATATTATACAGTATAAAGGCAACATTTTTTGTAACACACATGGAGATAATACTGACAGGTATTTTTACATCAATTGCATTTGTTTTCTTTGCCAGTTTCAGATGAAAAACTGGCAAAGTGAGAGTTGCTTCTTCCAGCTCTCAAGATTCAACATGTACTTCCCATTTTGTGCTTGCAGCACATAGTTTAAAGCTGCAAATGGTACCTCTGAGGTAGAATCAATAGATAGAATTTATAGGTAAATGCACTAATGCAGCATGTTTCATTGGATCACAAGACAGCTGTGCTAGGTGATATCTGCAGCAATGTGGTTTAAAATGAGTAAGTCTGATTCACACTTGAACAAAACAGTGACAGCGTTAGAACGGTCAGCAAGATGGTTCAAAAATCTTTGGCAGTTTGCAGTTTTTCAGTAAGACTGCCTACTCCCCCCAGTCCCATTGTATTGCAGCAATGTGAACAGATTCGCTCCAGAATGACTGCAAACAACCTTTTTTGCTCTGCAAATCTGCCTCGGTAGCATCATGTACCTACACCAGTAGCAGAAATCCAATTCACCTTCAAATAAGGAATTCTGTAAATGCCCTTTGCTGTACAGAGCTCTGAATCCCACCCCTGACACAGACACCAAGAGTGACCTCAGAACCATAGTCTGTTTTACCTTCCAGACATACCGCCTTCAGAGATCACACTGACACCTTCTTAGGTATCCTGAAGACAATGCTGCAAGCACATTACTTCAGGTGTTTTCTAAAACACTTAAATCTGCTGACAAGACACTGAGTAAAAGAAAATATAGCAGTAGACATGTAGGTAGTTGTTTCAGTATGGCAAGCTCCTGGGTAGTCCATGGTGAGAAGACATGGAAGAAGTCAAGCTGCTCAGGACAGGTATTATTGCCAGCACTGCAGGGTTCAGAATGGTGCAGGATAAGGTAATAAACTTTCTTGCTCCAGAATTTAACTGATTCAACAGAAACTGGAAAAAAAATTAGGGAAAAGCTGAAGACATTATGCTACAGAAAACAACATTGCCTTTCCTTGCCACCTCGCAAATGGCCCAGAGAGAGGGGCTGCTTGCCCCGTCCCTATGGACGGACTTTGCCCAGTGTCACTAAAAAGCTTTCTTCACCTCTTCCTAGCACAGCAGTTTTGTATAAAAGGCACATTAAGATTTCAAGACCACGTTTTAATGGGATTGCTTCCTGGATTGCTTTGAAAAAGTAGGTTCAGCTCGCCTGTGGTTTTTAACTAAAGTAGGTCATCCTTCCTATTTAGTGCTCCTAGAAGCATGCCGTTCCTGCTCCAGAAATTAAAACAAAAAAAAGGATCTGCAGGTTATTAAAATAATTCCTCTCTTTTTACCATCAATATAGAAATGTATAAATACGATAAAACACACACCCCAGTTAAAAAACAACTTCTTTCTGTGAGTCAAAGGCCTCACTGTCAAAGGCCTCACTGTGGTATATTGACTGCACATAATACCCAAATTTAGTTTACATCAGTCAGATCCAATGAGCTGAAACTCTTTACACCTATATTACCTGAAGTGAAGGAGGAGAAAAAAGAACAATTTTTTAATGTAAAGATCTGAGACTTTTTAACATAAGAACAGTCATGGAATACAGAAGTACACAAATATTTTGCCAACCTTCTAAAGCTTAAATTTTAAGCCATGTATGGTTGTGTTCTGTGATTTCAGCAGGATTTCTATGTTCAGAGCATCTAGGGAGTATTCACAAATTTCAGACTATTTCAAAAGTGCTGAGCTGTGAGTATTTAGCACCTCTAGGACCTCTAAGCACCTCTTATTTTATATACGTACCTCTGACATGACAGCCTTCCCACTGCACAGCATGTGGGCTTTGTTTGGAGCAAGTGGAATATGCAATTACTCTGTTTCCATACTAGTTTCTAGTACAGTAAATTGTTTGAGTAAAAAAAAAATAAACAATACAAAACAAACAAAAAAAACCCACACGGAAAACAAAGTACTTCTGTACCCTATGCCATCAACACCAACACCTACCAAGTAAAAATTACACAAGTGTCATGATGCAGGTCAAGGGAAAGCAGACAAGTTTTATGGAATGATAGCAAATGCCTCTTCCCTCTTCTGGAGAGAATCTCCACAGTCAAGGATCCTCCACCGAGGCACGCACCCCATGTTTTACAGCCAGCAGTGCAAAACCCAAGTGCAAGTATCTAGGAACTGGGATGTCTTGCTTATTCCTTCCTGTTGTTCTTTTACCAAAAAGAGTATCCCAAGACCACTGGTGGCTGTATGTATCCCATACATGGTTGTGTCTGAGAAATAACTCAGAAAATCAGGGAGGAAGATACAAGAAGCTAAGTTGAAGAAACACTATTGAGTTGGGTTTTCTGTTCCTTTCAGAAATATTAACACTGTTAGAGTTTATTTTCAAACAAAATCTTACAGAGATGAAAGCTGAGATACATCTGAAGGAGCATTCAAGGATCATTTTATAACCATCAGAACTCAGCTGACTCCACAGAGATCGGTGAGACAGTAACAAAAATCTACTGCAATAGAAAGCAGCAAACCCTGTTCGAGTTCAGTCTGAGCACAAGATTTCTGATTCCACATGTGGGCTCTGATCAGTGCAGTTCTGAACCAGCATCCCCTTATAAGGAAACATACTAATTGTACTTCTTAGGCACATGAATGGCTTTGGGGCTGAGCAAGACAGATCCTAGAATACTTCTTAAATGAGAAATTCCATACATCTCTATTCCATGGAAAAATGAAGCACTATATAAAATGGAAGATATTACTATAGTAAATAGAATGTTATTTGGTGGCACAAAACAAGTGCAATACATAACATTTCTAATTATCCAGTCCTAATCCTTAGTGTAATTGTTCTTCTAAATGAAAATAGAAAATAAAAAAAAATCATAACATTAAGTCTGAGTTCAACCTCGATTGCATTCACACATATTTCTCTCATAATAAATCATCCTATTTTAATCTTGTCATCTTTACAGCCCCAAGGCAACCCCAGTTCATGCACAGAACACTCACACCTCTTTCACTGACACATCTCACAGCATTTGCTACAAATTGCTTAAAATGTGAAAGCAGACACAAATATCACATCATGCTGTTCTACTTGACCAATTTCTCTCAGAGTGCCATGGTGCAGAGCCCTAACTTCCATTACTTGAGGAGAGGACCCAGAGAGCTTCCCCTTCATCATGCATGCACTTTATTAGTACTACCTCCCTTACTCCTGACTTGGAAGAAATGCACAATAAATACTTTCACTTACTAATGAGAAAATTGGAGAAAGTTAGAAAGTTTGTTGGCATGTGAGATGAAGAACATCACTGATTGTCACTGCCATTTAAAAAGGGGAAGGGAGGAAAGAAAGGTGGTGTTTCAGAGACACCATTGGCTGTGTTTTCCATCTCTTTCATCATTTGTCCAGGGTTGTAAATGTATCCATTCACGAGGGTTCTTTCACTGTTTGACCACATACTTTCATGTCTTGGGATTCCCTTCAAATGATCTCAGTAAAGGAAACCAATTATTTCCCTCACATAGAAATGGAACTACTGTTTGCATTTACGAGTGCATCAATTAAAGGGTTAATTGTGTTTATTGCATTTGCAGAAATGAGAGCATCTGCTCAGGTTCTGCTGGCCTCAAATGACAGAGAGTATCTCGGTGTGACAAGTGACCATAGCTCTCATTTGAAAAAATGATGTTTCTCAAACATCTGGGGCAGCACAAAAATAAGAACAGGACACAGGTGGGAACAGTGGGTTACAAATTTATCCTGATACCACTCACTACATTTGCCCAATATCAAACAGCAGTGTAGGCTGCTGGGACTGGTTTGCTCAATCTCTGATTTACAGAAAACCAACATAAACTTTAAGGAAATTTCTATTATTAAGGAAAGTGTGTATTTATGCATTAGTTTACAGGAAATAATATCAATCCTCAAATGAAAGTGTAAATGATAGAAGAAAGGAAATACTATCTTTTCAAACGTTTACTTTTTATGAAAGGCTTTGTTAATCAAAAATTTCACTTTACGGAATATGTAGCCCTTCATATGTAATTGAATTGCTGTGAACATCTCTCACTATTTTTGACTCTAGCAGTAGAATGATCTGCATCTTATGGAAGTATCAGTTAAATCTCACTCAGGATCTCTTCTTATCATCACTTCTTTTTGCTTTAAATTTAGAAAATATTAAAAAAAGTGAGATAACAAGAGTTCCCATAACGAATTTACTAGATACTAAATTTTTCCATGTAAGAGAAGTGAACAAATAATATAGATGAGCAAAAGTGCTTTAAATCATCTAGATTAACTGACATAGGCAGCTATTTTATCGGTAGACAGAGATATAAAATATTCCAAAGATGAGCTATCTTTGTCATTGTTTCCAGAGATTTCTAAATCAGAGGAAGGATGTGAGTAAGTGGACAACAGGCACACCAGGTAGTGTACCACTGGCCCACATGCACAATTGACATTTTCAACTACTCTGTCAGCTACTGCGTTGCAACTCGATGATTTCAGGTGGAATTTGCTGCTTGATCTTAGCAGGCATATTACAATGCTGCTCTAGAGGAAGTGGCACCTATCAGAAAATATGAAATCTCCCACAGCCCAAAAGTCAGACCAAGATTTCAAGTTCACAGTAAAGTCAGTGTTGAACACACCGAAGGTAGGGGTTTTTTCGCACTGCTATCACAAGAATGTCATTTGCCTTCATCATACACTAGAGCTTCAAAAAAATGTGAGATTCCAAACAGAATAACCCAGAACAACAACAACAACAACAACAACAATAATAATAATAATAATAATAATAATAATAATAATAACAACAACAACAATTCCACAAAAGTGCCTAAAGCGCATGTTGGGGGGGAAAACGAATCCTAAATATTTAACCAAAAAATCAAAACCTGTCCACATTGTAAATTAGGCAACTACTTTTAAAAGACAATATCTACGTCCCAACTCTTTGTCTATCAGAACCATCACTGTTAACTTTTTGTCTACTCTTCAGAACACTGCTATTCTAATTCTGAATGAAAGCCTATGACTGAGATTGTGATGAATGCTCATAATTTGAGACAGAAATTTCATTTCTTAAATGAATAAATTTTCCTTAATAGATTCCTTGTCATATTTCCTCCTTTCTGGAAGAAATAAATAAAAGGATCTGTCCTGGTTTTAGCTGGATAGAGTTAGTTTTTCTTAGCTGGTACAGTGCTCTGTTTAGAATTCAGTGTGAGACTGATGTTGATAACACCGATGGCTCAGCTGGTGCTCAGCAGTGTTCACCCTGAGCCAGGGGCTTTTCAGGCTCCTGTGCTCTGCCAGTGAGGAGCTGCACAAGGAGCTGGGAGGGAGCATGGCCAGGACAGCTGACCCAAACTGGCCAAAGGGATATTGCAGACCAAAGGACACCCTGTCCAGTATATAATCCTGGCTAGGAGGGGAGGATCACTGCTGGAAATGGGCTGGGAATCAGTCAGCGGGTGGTGAGCAGTAGTGCTGTGCATCACTTGTTTCTATTGGGTTTTATTGCTCCTTGTCTCTCTTTCCAATTACAATCAGTAGAAGGAGTAGTATATTTTATTTTGTTTGAGCTATTAAACTGTTCTCATCTCAACCCAGGAGCTTTGCCTCTTCTTTCCAATTCTCTTTCCACTGGGGTGAGGGTAGCGAGGCAGCAGCTCCATGGCTTTTGCTGGCTGGGGTTAAACCGCAACAGACACTTTCAGCAGTACCTGGAGGATTGAGACAACAACAAATCTGATCAGAGCTTTTTAAAACAAATTAAGGAACCATTGAATTGTTTAATCATTGCTGGTCACCATGTTGTTTCATTTGTTTCCTGCATGTGTGCTCGCTCACAGGCAAATTCTAGAACACTTCTTGATGCACATCCCTGTGGTGATGCTGATTGTCGATGGGGTGTGGGCTAAAGTTACAGCTCTGTTGCTCTTCGCAGGAATGGTTTATGGATGGAATCACTGGTCGTGAACCAAATCCTGTCTGCCTGCTTGGCACTGCATCACCTCTGAGCCTCGGGAGCCATCTGCTGGAAATCATTAACAATCACATCTTTTAGCTGCTGCTCGTAGCGTTAAAAGGACCTTAGTTTCCGGAACATTTCTTTAATTTGTCCGTTTTGCTGAGTATTAATATGACAGTTTGCGAGATGAGCTCAGAAAGCCCAATTGGGAGATTTTTTTTCAGGTAAACACTCACAATGACTTACAATAAATCCATATGTGTAAGAGATGGGCAGGGATGTTTTCTGAAATAATAACACATAGATTTACTTTTCTCAAATATTTTTTTCTGGAACGTAAAAAATGTCAGGCAATTAGACAGTAGATAGTAGAGCTTCCACTCCTGTCCCTGATGCTGATCTTAAGAAACTATGGAATAATGTGCTGTTCAAACAGTAAGTGAGAAGACCTAAGCAGGAAAGCATTAATATTATCTAGACATCATATTAATGAATTTCCTTAACCAAAGAAATCCTTTGAAGAGAATTTTCTTCACCAGATTAGAGAAAGTAATTATCAGCGGGGACAGGATGTGGGTCACAGCAGAAAGGATGCCATGCTGTACCAGGAAGAGACAGCCCGTGGGAGCAGCCTGAACTGCCCTTCCAGCCGTCACCTGCAAAGAAACAGCAGAATTAATCATATACAGGGATTAAACAATTACTTATAAACCACCTCTTTTAATAATGCAGGTAACAACGGGACAGATATTATGTAAAAGTGGCAATTTCGGTTTCCAAAATGCCATTCACAAATTTAAGCTCATCTTTAAGCTCACAAATCAGTGTCGATCTTTTTCATGTATTCCTCTCCCCTTGCCTGAGGTGTGACTGTCCATGCATCTAGAACTCTCATTCTGTCACATCCTCTATTAACTCAATTCAAAATAAACACTTTTGCCGTCAGTGCTAGGCATCCCACCGTCTCATTACATTAAAAAAATCCTACAGATGTTGTTTTCAAATTTCTTGTCTTCACTTAAAAGATCCTTCAAAGCCCTCCCCAACGCTGCCTTTTGCTGACACCTTTGTACACTTACATTTCTACATTAAAGCTCTTAATTCCCAGACAAAACAACATGGAGGGAAATCAAGGCTTTCCTGACTGTAAGAGCCAAAAAACCCACAGCCTCAGAGGTCACTGCAGCTTTGATCAGATGTGGTATCATGGACAGTATAGGGACAAAATATTTCTAAAATCATGGGATATTCGAGGGGGTTGGAAAGAAAAGTTGAGCCAGGTAGGCCCTGGAAAAATGTTAGGGTGGCACGTTCCAAGAGGGGAAGAACGAAGCCGCACAACACCAGCACTGTGCTCACAGCTTTCAAACTGCCAGAGGACGGTGTTTTGCCACTCGCCTGCCTCTTCAATTCACTCTGGCATTCGTATGGAAGGAGTTCCTGAACAACTTTTATCTGCTTTGTTGCCCTCCACTGAGCCTGCTCCAGGAACTCCATGTCCCTCCTGTCCTGAGGAGCCCAGAACTGGACACACTGTCAGGGGTGACAGGCTGCTAGAAATCATGGAAAGAAGCAGAGTGATGGTCCCAGGTGCTGAAGAAAGCTGTGGTGCTCACCCCAATGTTAATGGTACACTACCACTTTCATTACTCTGTACACATTTTTAGGAAATTACTTTAGGTCAGTTCCCAGTCTGTGAAGGTACAGCAATGTTCACCTTCCCCAACAAGGACAGTTTCTCTTACAACAGACAAGTCAAGCCACTATAAATCTATGGTGGAACAAGGGCTCTGTGTGTTGGGGGGTGGGTGTGAAAGTCTATAGTCAAGTATTGTCTTACTGGTAAATTAGCTTTTTAAGTGTTGTCTGGACTTTACAGAGCTTTCTCTAAGATACTGGCAGAGAAAGAAATTAGGGAGGGTAGTAAATAGTTGTAATCACTTGGGGGAAAAAATGAAAATCCTAATTGCTTGAAAGCTTGAGTCAATTGTATTAGTGACACCTTGGTAATGTTCTGCATAAGGGCTTCACTGTCCTTAATTTTTCATCTACAAGGAATAGCAGTAATAATCTCATTACCTCAGGAGAGTTATTCCAGATTTATGGTTTCTCTAACCAGAGCAAAGTATGCTGGAAGCACTGTAGCCTGGATTCCTCACATCCTTGTCCCATTTAACAAACAGAGAAGTGGAAGCAAGGGCAACTGAGTTATCCTAAACCAGGCCAGAGAAATATGACAACCACCCTTCTCAGAACTGGGTTTCGGGCTGAGCTAATCCACAGAGAAGTGAGAGGGGTTTTTTTCTTTTTTTTTGTGTGTGTCTGTGTGTGTCTGTGTGNGCAGCATAGTGGAATCGTCGTATCTGTTGATGGGACAGAGGAATCTGAAAACAAAGGGTAGACATGGGAAGAAAAGCAGAAAGAGAGCAACAGTTGAGCAGGTGTGATGGACATAAGAAGCCTGAAACTCAACAACAGTTCTTCTTCTATGTGTAGATTAATCAGATTAATGTAGGAACGTATCTTGAAGTCCGTTTCATAATTTTGCTTGCTGCCCTGTTTCTTCCTTGCCTGCACTCCACAGTCTCGTGGTTATTACTGCCAAGGCTGACCCCAGCCTTCACATCTGATAGAATCAATTAGGTTGGAAAAGATCTCTCAGATCAAGTCCAACCTATGATCAAACACCACCATGTCAACTAGATTGTCTTTCCTTAAACACCTCCACCACATCCCTAGGCAACTCATACCAATATTCCATCATCCTTTCTGTGAAAAAAATTCTTCCTAACGTTCAACCCAAACCTCCCTTGCACAGCTCAAAACCATGTTCTCCTGTCTTATTGCTGGTTGCCTGGGAGAAGAGGCCAAGCCCTACATGCCTACAATTTCCAACAATGCTTTCCCTGTCTGTTAGTATCAGGTCTAGCAGCACACCATTCCTTCTGTGGTTCTTCACTACTTCTGTCAGCAAGTTGTCATCAGTGGCAACTGATGGAACAGGAATGTCCTAGACTGTGTTTCTTCTCCAGCAGATGTAGGTCAGGTAAAGTTCACCCCAAAGATAATTAAATGAAAAAAAAAGGTGTTGAGGGGGAGGAGGCAGAAAATGTATGTCTGGTGATCTTTTATTTGCCTTATGGTTTTGAGCCTTGTTCTAGGCTTCTCTAATAAGCAGAAAATCTAGGAACTTAATTACTAGTACCTTATTAGGAATATAAGTGGCATACAGGTTTATATGTTCTTGGGCATGAGGTCCATCCATCGAAGATTAGCCTCTCTCTCCTTGTTTAGCTTACAAAATACCTGTTTGAGGTCCTCTGAAGCTGTTTCTTCCCAGCACTCATTAACAGAACATCAGGTTTTAGGGAAAGAAAAGGTTTTTCTGCAGTCTCCTATGAAATGTTCTAGATGTCTTACTTGCATTTTACTTACATCTGCCTGTTCAAATCTGCCTGTACTGTTCAAAAGAAGGTTATGCATCTATTGGTGTTTGAAGGTATAAACTTGATATCTGATTAATTTTATATGGGCTTTTAATTTAATTCTAAAAGAAACATTTAAAGGATAAATATTAACTA
>WBNQ01035617.1:0-21945 GCA_013401375.1 Spizella passerina
GTTAAGAGTACTGTGAGCATGGACTCAGAGTAGAAAGGAAAAGATACCAGGTATTACTAGCTGGCAGTTTCAATCCAGCTGCTTCTGAAAGGATAATCTCACAAAAGTGTAATTAAGAAATGAATATGCTTTTGAGTGAAGGAATGAGGGCTAGGAATTTTTTTCCTAACTGTTTCTTGGCAATGACATTAGCTTTGTATACATCCCCAGTGTATTTCATTGTGTAGGCCTTTACCACTTCCAGAAGCTAGAAAATATAAAAAAGTCTATCCTTCTTTGCACAGATGCTTAAATCAAGCCCAGCTATAGGTAGGAGACATCTAATTTGATTACGCTTTTACACATCCTGCACAAGTGCTTGGTAGGAAAATATGTTGGAGATTCAGCATCAACATCCCCATCCCCACAACATGCTCCATAGGGCATGCTGCAGTGGCTGGTTCATGCTGTGCACCTGGTGCAGCCCAAAGTCTAGGTTTGTGCCCAAAAATGCATGTTCTGCACACAGAAATCCCTAAGCTTAGGCCACCAAGCATGTCCTGCCCTGTGTCTGCTGGTGGAGAAGCAATCAAGCCTATCCCCAGTACAGAGCAGTAAGAGAGACTGGTGAGTCCCAGCAAACTGCCCATCTGCCATTAGGCCATTGTCAGGACTGAGATGAGTATTTGGGGATCACCAAAGTAAAAATGCCGATATCATCCTAGCCAGAACCCATCAGAGGCTGATTTGGACAGAAAAATGTCAGCTCAGGCACCAGATGAGCAAAAACCTTGAGATTTCCTTTGAGGAGGAACCAGTGTGTAAACAGAAGATTTTCACACTTCAAAATTTAGTAAGGTTAACATCCCTGAGATTAAATGTACACCACAGCATCTGTAAATGGTAGAGAAGGGTATAAAATCTTTAAAGGTCATGCAATCTCCACACAAAAGGAAGCGATTCCTATCAAAACAGTCTCTCTGGGCAAGGATTGTTCTGATATTTTCAAGACAGCCCAACAAAACAGCTAATCATTATAGTTTTCTGGAGGACACCTGCATAGTTAATTTAAACTAAACCACAGAGAAATAGAAGCACTTTATTCCAATACTGTTCCTTTTTTAAAAACTACCTTTCTGAAAATGTAATTGAGTCAGCTGTTCAAGTGGCAGCATTCACAACAGAGAAAGGATGAGTCTTCAGTGAGTGATTAAAATCTGAAGCAACCCATTTAGATAACCATAAAAATATCTTATTGCAGGTTTAGTCCAAAATGAAGTTTGACTATTATTTTTTTATTGACTTTGTAGACAAATGAGTATTTAGAGCAAGCAAAAATTCATATATGCCTCTTATCACAGCCCTGCTAATTGGTTGTCATAGGACAAAAGAAGAAGAACAAAATAAAAATAACAATTAATACAAGCCTTTTGAATATGTTTTTTCTTTCTTGGGAGCATGTGAAAATTGTTGGCTATTTCTGATACAGAAATTTGTCACAGGACATCACTGCCTCTCACTGCCCACCAGGCTGTCCCTTTGTGCCCCTTGAAACAGTGAGTGCCTTCTGCCCATGCAGCAGGCACCAAATTTCATTAGTGTGCTCCTACTGGAGACCAAATAGCAGGGCTGTGATAAGAGGCAGATATGAACTTTGTTTGCTCCAAATACTCATGTGTTTACAAAGTCAGTAAAAAAATAACAGTCAAACATCACAAAGCAATAACACTAAAGAAAATACCTATCTCAATAACCCTGGATAGCACTGACAAGAAATGGTGCTTCTCACTTGCACAATGAACAAGTACAGCTACATCTCATATATGGCCCCAGGGTGGTGAAGGTCCCCACTCTGCCCCAAAAGGGAACCAGGGGAGGATGCCCTGGCTTAGGACAGTGGTAGGGATAAGGTCATGCCAGCTACACTCCAAACAGCAGGAGCTTCATCTCAGGTCCAGCAATGAGGGTCCAGTGTCCCCTTGCATGAGGAACTATTCCCACAAGATTCTCTTCACCATGTAGGGTTTATACCACCAGTCCCTGGGCTGAACATTACACGGGTCATCCAGTCTTTATCTGGTCTCTAGCAAGGAGTAGGGTGCTGTGGGATGCAGCAGACTTCTCCACAACCACAGGGAAAGCTAGTGAAGGGATCAGTATGACAAGAAAACAACCCAGCTCTGACCTGCATAAATCACCCGGGTCCACAAATACAGATAAATTCTGTCAGTAACTGGACTTCCTTAGGAAAAGAAAATAGCCTCATTTTCTGGATATTGTGTAAGAAGATTTCAGGATTTTCCTGTTTTACTGGTCAATCCATCTTTCAGTTGACCTGTAGCTAACCTCGAAGGACATATTTTTTCACAAAATACTTATCAGCACTGTGTAGAGACATCAGTTATTGTGATCCAATGACATGCAATGTAATTTTTTATGATTAAAAAAACGCAGAGGCCCTAACATAATCAGGAGAGAGTTATCAATAGAGATTTTAGTACAGGATTCAGTAGAGTCTGCAATGTAATCTGCATTCTCCCTTTGAAGCATGATTTGAGAAAAGTATGTTTGGTACTACCAGCAAGTTGTGCAATAGCTGCTTTAGCTTTCTTGCCTTCCCAAAGGTCAGACTATTCTTCTAAGAATTTTTTATTTGAACACTCACAGCTCATCTAATTATACTGCTTGCTTAGGGGCACATATTGAATAGTAGTCAATTTATTAATTTAAAAATGCCGGAAATGCCTCAGCTCAAGTAAGTTCGATCCTTTCCTTTAAAAGCAACATGTGAAAGAAGCCACATTGCCTACAAAGCTTTACAACACACACCTTAACTTAACTACATCTCTAAATGCCACCAAGAGCATATTCTGAGCCAATTTCAAAGCCCATGCTGAGCAATGACAAAGAAGGAAGAAAGCACAGTAAAGGAGAAGCTTTTTACAAGTAGGTCACAGCCAGCCCTAGTAATTTATTCACTAACAAATACCTGAAAGTGCCCAAGAGCATCAGGTATTTTGTGTAAGAAAACAGGCCAAAGTAGTAAATCTATTGAGGAAATATTGGGTATTTCTGCTGTATCAATGTTTGCTCTGCTGCCTTCCCAATTCTATCTGATAAGCAGTAACTTGTAGCAAGTAGCTCAGCTTCAGCTTAAAGCACTTTATTCATCACAGGTGCAGATGAGTCACACTCATGAGAAAGCCTCAGTCATGTGAATTCGATTTGGTATAAAACCCTATCCCAGTGCTCTCTCCCTTCTATCTATAGGTAGTGAAAGTTTTAGTTAAAAGATTTATGTCTGGTGTCATAATTGTTGCTGACCAAAGCACTTTAAAGGACTTCTATCTAAGCTGATGGTATTGTTTTGAGGAGGTAGGTAAATTAATGGATGGTTAAATTTTACTTCATAACTGTTTTCATGGTTATAGTGTTGCAGTTTGAAGAGGTGTATTTGGTTACGCAAATGTGCTGTGAGCAGAGAAATGGCAAGTTAGACCTCCTGCTGATGTTCTTGAAAATAGTTAAGGGTAATAGGACTTTGTGTGCTGGGAGAGAGGAGAGGAGAGGGGATGGCATGGTCTGAGCTACTTTCATATTAGTGAGGGCAAAAATGCAGCCATTATAGGCAGAAAAATCTAATTGCTCAGCATGTTTGCTTTGTGGCTTTCTATTATGGTTCTGTACTGTACCTTATGACCCTGTTTTTACTTCTAAGGGGATCTCCCTTTGAAATGAGTTCCTTGAGGTATAAAATTATTGTAGTGCTGTCCATTAGTGCTGGCTTATGTAGCAGGAGGTAGCAGTCTGCTATGAATTTGAGTTATGAATTGTTTATATAGATCCTATTTTAAATCTCTGTTCTCAGATTTTTTTTTTTGGCTGTGTCTATTTGTGATGCTAAAGTGATTGAAAAACTAAAGAGGAGCAAATTCTGAGTGGTTCTGGTATTGCCCTTAATAGGCCTTCAAAGACATGCAGCTTGAATAATAACTTAAATCCAAGGTAGCTACCAAGTGTCTACAGGCCTAATCAGCTGCCACCACTGGGAATAGTTAATGACAAAAGTGTCCCACTTCCTTGTAACTCGTGTATATTATTTTTGTTTATGCATTAGTGTTTGCTGTCATGATGCTCTTCAGAGAAACAGGACAGTAAAGCTTCTCTCAGCTGTAAGGCTGTCCTTTGGGTCTGGCATGTGATTTTGATAACAGCTTGGATAGGAACCTGGTGTTTATTGGAACAATGCCAGGTCAGCACCTTTGAAGTGTAAATCTTCTGTTTTGTTTGCCCAAGAAGTGCAGATGAGCCCTGGTAATGCAGGTCTACCTTGCCCTGGGAGTGCTTAGTAGCGTGCCTGAGGGATGGTAGCCTGAGCTGAGAGCATTCCATCACCTAGGGAGGGATGTCTGATGGCTCTACACAACGCTGCTGAGGGGCTGGGGAGCTCTGCTTGGGTGAGATGCAGTGAAAAGGGGTGATCACTTTGCCCTTGTCCCCTGCTGGCTGCCTGTTCTGTCTTGCTGCCCAGTGCCTGTCTGCGGCTGGTGTTCCTTTTCACCTATGGAGTAACTGTCTTAAATCCAATTTGCCTCTCTTCTACTTAGCTATGCAGCAAGTCTGTTGTGACTTTCTTCAGGCTTTCTAACTGCTTTAATAAAAGCATGGCCTTGGGAGATGTCTTAATCTGGGAAGCCAAAAGGACGATGTTGTGAGGGGAAAATTGCTTCCTTAAGGTGCTTGCTCTGATCTGCAGAGTGGATTTGTGGATCCTCTGCGGACTGCTAACAGCGATAAATCCTTGCTGTTCTATGTTAGATAATCTGTCCTTGCTTTTGGGACCCTTTTAGTGCTGAAAGGAAGTTATGGGTGTGCAGTGTAAAGGGTATTCACAGTTAAGGAGGGAGTGATCTGATTTATACTCTTATGGTGATGCATATCAGTAGCCTGTATAAGTAAGATGCATGTTTAGGTTACAAAAATATATGAATATATACACACATACAGTGTATATATATGTATACAAGCTGTAACTAAAGATTCTTGTTGCCATAGTGTCTAATTCTAAAAAAAACAGCCCTCTTCCATCCCAGAGTGTTTTTTTCAGAGCTCTTTTATTAATCATTAGTTTTTGTGTTCTTTATTCTTTTTATTGATGTTGCATCTAATGGTGTCAGTCTGCCTTGAGATGTTAAGACAGACTATCAAAAGATAAATTTTCTGCAAGACTTAATTCAAAGAGATGTATTATTCCTGCAGCTCTCTTCCATGTTTCCAAATATGATCTCATGAATTTAAATAGATCAACTACAGTTGATGTCTCTTCTTGATCTATTTGAATTGCTTCTGAAGCTACTGATCAGATGCTTTTGTCTCCTTCATGCTGGTGGCACAGCTGTCTGCTCATTCAAGGCCCAGCTTCTGAGGTTCTGGGCTTATTCTGTGCCTCTAAACCAGCTCTCAAACTGCTAGCTCTTATAAGTAATCAATGCTAGCTCATTCTTGGCAAGGGTTTAATCCACACCAGGGTTTTGATGGAATGGTTCAATTACTCTTTCTCTTAAACTTGATAGTCAGATGCAAAAGGAATAAAGGAGATGGGACAGTTTCCATAACTCTTAAAGATAGTGTGTCTTACTCTGCAATTAATAGTATTTATAGCTTTATGTACTCTCTCTTCTGCCTCCTTCTTGATATAGAAAAGTGAATTACTGCTTCCTAAAAATCCATAATAAAGACAAAATAACTCCTGCAAATACCTTCTTTATAGATCGTTTGAGCAGTTAATTAAGTAAAGCATGGTTTCTCTTTTCAGTGACTGAAAAAAACTCAAAGCAGTTTCTAAAGAAGGTGTGAGCCTATATATATGCTGAAGGTCTGTTCCACAAATATATTACAATTACTTATTTTTTTTAGCATTAGGTAATATTTTCTTTTCCTGTGAATGCTTCTAAGTTATGGCCTTGTTGGAACTTCTACAGAAACAAGCTTGACATTTTGAAAATCCCCAGTTATTTGTTCCCTGGAGTATCTCATCTAGCAAGTGCTCTGCATTTCCTTTTCTGCTCCTGCTATTCTCTTGTGTGTTGGCATCACATCTGAAGTGCAGATAGCTGACCTGCAAAAAAGCTGCCTCTTCTTTGAGTGTCTCTGACCTGCCTGAAATGGCACAAGAGCACTTCAGCCATAGAAAATTACAGTAGCTGTAGGATGTTTGTGCCATGTTAATTTTGTTTGAATATGAGGGTAGCAATTGCTTACAATAATTCTGACATGCTGCACAAGCCACAGCATGGAAATAATGTTTGCATAATACATACCTAGAGCTGCTGCTCCTCCCCAAGAGGATCCTAACAAATTAAGATGGAAAAGTTATCTTTCAGGATTGCCATTTCTTTGAAGACTCAACAACAATCACAAAATATATCAAAGCAGTTAATTTGTTCCTGCTGTACTCAAGTGCCTGCATGTGTCTTAATAGCTTCTTAATGGATGCTTAAGAAATTCTGTCTGTGTCCAACAAACAGAGCTCAACACTTCATGGCTGATAATTACCCATGAGTTTACTTAATAGGGTTAATAGGCTGCAGTGAGAGGTTGGCTTTTTTCCTGTCACATTTGGGAACTCATTGTCAAAGACTTGTTACCTGGGATGTCCCAATGTGTTGCTTCAAAAAAAAAAAAAAAATCTTGATGGATGGAAAGGAGAAAATCTCTGCATTTACTGACCTTCAGCAGCAGCAGATCACACTAAGTTGGATGATTAAGTACAGACTCGAGCTCTGTCAAAAATAATATTTGATCCTATAACTTGTAAGTCTGGGCAGATTGTTAGTTTAATAAACATTTGTGCAGTACCAGATGAATTTTGTGCAGCACACTTTCATTTCCTTGTGGCAGTTTGTTGGGGGGCAGTCAGAGGTAACATTCTGCCCTGTCCTGCTGCAAACTCTAACCCATCCCAAGGCTACTGATGCTAAAAGAGAAACCAGGATGAAATATTTTTTGCTTTTCTTTTCTAAAGATTACCAGTCCAAGTACAGCATTCACAGTGATACCTGGGAGTATGTTGCTCTCAGATTTTTTGTTGCCATTGAAGGAAATTACTGTTTTATTTGCCCTCTGGGCAAAAAGGCATAAGCACCACAAGGAGAGTTTGGTAGAAGCAGGTTACAGTTTGTGTTTTGTGGCATAGAAGCACTAGTTCTTGACTCTCTTCATTGGGCATATTGCAGTAATGCAGGTGAAAATGTCCTGTTACATTACCCTGCACACACCTTTCCCACCCCACCAAAAAAACACCTAAACAAACAAAAAAGAGAAAATCCTCAATCCCTCTCAAAAAAACCAAAAAAAACCAAACCCCACAAAAACAATGAAATTAACCCCCAAACAACACCCTCTCCCACCCCCTATAACAAACCGTAAACCATGACAGACTGAAAAACAGGAAAAACTTTGAGAACTTTGACTAGAGTGAATACAGCAAGATGTTCCAGGCATAAGATTTCTTTGTCCTCAACAATTAATTTTCAGTTTCAGAAGAACATTTCTTGACAGTCAGGTATCACTAAAACTTGTTGCTCTGCTCATTTCCCAGGACACAAAGGCAATGTATAAATATGAGCTGACAATTCATATTTGCATGATGGTGTAATAGTAATGTGTAGAGTGGTTTCACCACAGTCCAGTGTGTCACTGGCTTAAATACAAAATTCAGATGAGCAATGTAGGATTATTGTGCTGCACAGGGCTATGTCTATAATAGCATGTGCTTCTTTGGAGAAGGCTGGAAACAGCCTCTCTTCTGGTGCTGGAGTATTAGATACTGTCTTTGTGCCTAAATGTGGTGAGCATATGAATGTGAAATGTAAGAGGAGATTTGCCAACTGCTGATATCTTTCTGATTTCTCTGCCTCCATATGTCTTTCCACTGGCTGCCTCTTACGTCACAGTTTCCATCCCCCTGCTCAGATGCTTCTATATCATTTTTGGAAGAGGGATCTGTGTTCATCTGACAGAAGGCATGCATAATGTGAGCTACTTATTGAAATAGAAGCAGTTTCTTGGACCCTGCATATATACTGATTTTCCTGAGTTCTCCTTTGAGGGTACAGGTAGGGAGGCAGGGAAAAGAGAAACCCAAAACACATTACCTTTTCATGTCTGACAAGATCTGCACTCTCTCAGTGAAAGGTGAACTGCAAGAGGAGCATGACTCTGCAGAAGTGTGCTTGCATGGCAGAAAAAATCATCCCAGTTGTGACTTAATGCTTCATTCTGTTTCCGTACACCAATAAACAAGATCATTTTTATTTAGCAGGCTTAAAAATTTCCTAAGGAGGGGTGTGTGTAATACAGGTTCCTAATGAAAAATATTCAGGTTTGCAGTTAGGTACATATTCTGTTTCTTGAACAGAAAAGTGGAAAGTGCAGTTTGAAACACGTCAATAAAGTGAAAGATATTTCTTTACAAATTAACTATGTAAGCTATCAACTTAAATCTCTTGTTTAAATATCAAAAGTGTAATTTTCACAATATTGTGAATTCTGCCTAAGTGAAATAGGTAAATTTCCAGCTAATGTTTCTGTTTATACAATAGGTACAAACCTATTTATAGTATAGTGTATTATACGTATTGTGTCAAAACCAGTGAGTTACTAGTTCCTTTGGGCAGTTTTAGTAACTGAGTTCAAGATTAAAATAATTCCTTATTCTTTATTTAAAGGGCAAACATTTTTTAAAGGATATTTGCAGTTTTGTATCTGTAAAATGACCTCCAGTCTCCAAGCAAGTAAAAAGAAAATAGTTGAGGTGTTTTGTTTTTTAATAGTCTTGAGAGATACTTTCTGTGGTCCTTCAGATATGCTCCTCTGGAGAGGAACATGCTGCCCTTTCTCTGTGCCTGCCTCTAGCCCTGCTTGCAGCCCAGGCTGCTGTGGGTGAAGGGGGACTGGATGCTCTGTGCTGGTCAGATATTCTCTTGCAGCATTTTCTGCACAGCTGACAGGTACCCAGGCTGCAGTGTTTTCTGCTTGTGTCCTTTGCTACTAAAGAATGTCTGTCTTTGAGTCCTTTCACTCTTTTTGTCTGAACAGTGCTTGTGAAATTGTCTGATTAGCAAGGCTTCAGGCAGATGTGAACTAAGGCTCTGACAGTGAGTGGCTTGGATGCTCGGGCAGGGTTTGGAAATATGTCTATAAATTAAAACATGTGAGGGCTTAGCTGTTCAGATACAGTATTCTCTCTCTCCAAGGTTGGACACTCAGTCACTTAAGATGGAGACTTCTTGTGTGCTTGCAGAATCAATTTTTTAAAGGAACAAATAATCCATATTTGCTTTTCTAAGTGGATATGAGATACTTAAGAAGAGCCATTAATTTACTGAGTAAATCCTTTAGACTGCAGACAGTCACTCTGGCTGGATACTGCAGGAGACCATCAAAAGCAGAAGTTGAGGTGATGTAATGCACTGTATTTTGGATTAAAGATTATCTCCTGAATTGATAGCTGGAAAGTAGACACTTAAACTATTCTGATTGTGAAATACAGCTGAGATAATGGAATCTGTGGGTACCATGAGAAATTGTGATAGAGTAAGGGGGCAATACCTGGACTATGCTGTCACAAAGCCACAGCTGTAGGCTTTGTGACTCTGATAGTGTCAACCCCCACCTTTGCACACAAAAAGTGCTTTCCAATAAAGGCAGAAGCACACATGCAAGAGATGTCCCTCCTGTGTGGTGTTCACTTGGCCCATGGGTGCCTCAGAGGTGCTGGTGCCAAAGGGTGATGTGAGTGCCAGGTTTGGCTGAGCTGGTGGCAGCTCAGGGTCTCCAGGTGTGTTGGACTTGACCTGAAGGTTCTGCCTGAGTGAGGGGTTACCAGAACAGTTTTTTTACAAATCAATTAAACTCAGTCTCGAGTTTAGCCCTCTCACCTGTCAGTTTAATGGGGGTTCTGGTGCTGCCTTCATGATGGAGTAATGAAGTCAGGACACCCCTGCCATGTATGCTAGAGCAGCTAATTGTTTGTAACATCATCCTTTTTAATTATAACTTCAGTCTCGGTATTTTAGTTCCTCATGTATCAGAAGTGATGAATCTTACCTTTTTAAAGAATGTTTGCTTGCATAAATGATATGCCTACCAAAAATCAAAGTAATCTCAAGTGTGTGCTGATTATCTTATGCAAATAATTTTAAGTTTATCTTGGGTAACATACTTGTTTCATTTTAGGGAGTATAAAGATACACTTTGAAATGCAGACTAACTTGGCCAGATGAAATATACCTTAACTGAGTTCTGCTTTGCTTGGGGCTGAGGGGAAGAAGGGCAGCAGGGATTACAATTGAACCAGCTGACAATGTACAGAATATCTGCCTCTGTTACACCTAAAAGATTAGTACAGCATCCAAGATAATTACTGTTTAATAGCTGCTCAGAGATCCTCATAAAGAAAAGCAATGGCTGGGACACATTTTATGGATGTATTGGTTTTTTTGCTGCAGTGTGAAAGTGGCACAATGATTGTATGGTTCTAGTCACTGTAAAGAAACTTCCACAAAACCTCTTTAACACCATGTATAATGATTATAACTCGCAGGGGAGCATGTAGTATTTGAGGGAGGATGGTTTATCTTGCATATCTAACACTTTTTCTAATTATAGTGCTTTAAACAATGGCTAATAAAGCAAGCTACACACTTCCATTGGAAAGCTAATAACTGCATTCCTCTTCAGAGGAATGGTGGTGTCAGCTTTCCCTCTCCACCAGGCAGTGGTGGTCTCTGGGACACCACAGTCACTGTTCTATGCATCCTGCATGCTAAATGCTGAAACTCCATCCATGTACAGCTAGGGTAATGGTGGATCATTAAGTAGAAGTTAAACAAATTTAATCTTTCATCTGGACTCTGGGAACAATTCATTCAGTGTGGTCTGACAAAAATCTGAATGAGCCACTATGGAAAAAGCAGCTTTGTCAAGTATGTGTTGCTCCTATGGAGGGTGTTGTTTCTGCCTCTAATGTCTTTCCACCAAACTTAAATATTATTCATTTCAGAGCTCCCATTTCTCCCATTTTCACCCTTCACCCATTTTCATTGGCTTCTTCTCTGTAGGTGAACAAACCTTTTAAATTTAGCCTTGGTAAGGAATTAGTGGCCTACTGCTAAATAGCAGCTTGGAATACTGCTTTTGGAATGCTCATTGTTACTTTGGTGAGTAATCAGAGAAAAATAGACCTCATCAAATATGGTATCAGTTTTGAGAGGCGTGAGTTGCTTGATTTTACCACTTTTATACTGGAAAAATGGAGCTAATAAATGAATATGTCAAGAAACTCTGGAACTTCTGTTCCTCTTGATTAACTAATGTTACACACAAATAAGGCAACTGAAGGATTTACTTTGGTCTAAAAGGTTTGGTCTAGACAGAAGAAACCTGTAGGTACAGACCATTGAACACTGGTGTTTTTTGCCACTTGCTTGCTATTGTGGGTTAATTAACTGTGGCTCTGTATTCCCTCCCACCTTCACCCTTCCTCCTAGCCCTGTATTAAACCTCCAGCAAAAGGTGCAATGAGACCGGGCCAAATACATCTCAGTAAAAGTTCTCTAGCTGAAGCCATATTTTACAGATAATCTCTAATTGTACTTAATGTTCTTTTCTCTCTTCTTGCTACCATTTCTCATCAACTGCAACAAAATTTCAATTTATGAAGGTCCAATAAACTGGTAAAAGGGAGAAACTTGGGCCCAATAATTTCTATTTGCTTTCTCTTGATCTGACTTAATTTAGTTTTGATTGATAGGGAATAAAATGAAGGGAGATTGTGGCATCCTGTGATGACTTAAAGGATGAAACTTCATATAGAAATGATGTTTCTAAGAGTATTTGTGGCGCCTGTTTCTGCCTCTCCTCTAACATTGTGATAGCTGAATGCTGAAAAGGCATCTTAGCAGGAAAAACTGGTATCTGAGATGTCCAGTCTGCAAAGCATGCAATTATTTTTGTGGGGATGGGAGAGAGAGAAATAAGGCCTGGTGACCTTATAAATATATCACAAGACTGAGGAGAGGAACTTGTGTAATTATAAGGTGAGGTGGATGTTATAGGCATGGCTTGCCAGAGGGCAGTATTGCTTAGAGAAAAGACCTGGGTGCTGCAGGAAAGGTTGTTTGCTTCAAATGCCTTTTGCTTAGTGTACATCAGATTACTTCAGTAAATTGTTAGCTTTATCAGGAAGAGGAGCAGGGAGAGAACAGAAAGCCGAGAAAGCCATTCAGATCTTGGGCAAAACACAAGAAGTGAATTATTATAGTAGGTGTGTGTCTATGCTTGACCAGGACCGGGTAAATCTTCCCTTAATCTCCAGTTTTTTTAATATTCTCTCAGGACCTGAGATTCAAGTCTGCTCCTCAGCTACTGAACTGCATCTGCATTCTGCTCCCCTGCAACTGAGTAACAAGGGAGAGACTTTTGCAGAAAGCAAGGCCTATAAACAGACTTTTTTGGACTTCCCAGACCAGTGCCAGCAAAGTTGCACACCACTGTCGCAGCTGAGGAGTTTCTGACCTATCTGATGAAGGAGGACTGTGTAAAAGCTGCTCTCATGGCTTATTTTCTATGCAGAGAGGCTTTTTTGCATGCATCACAGTGGCTGTGAGCAGACTTTAAATCATCCTTCAGAGACACTGAGGCAGTGTTAGCTAGTCAGCAGTTTTCCGGCACTTCTATGGAGCACAAATCTATTTCCAGGTAGAAGCGAATGTTGCCTGGCTTCCAGAGCGTCTCTATGGTATGGACACCTAATGCTGGCATATTGCTTTGGAAATGAGACATTCCATAGCCTTCGCTATGGAGTTGCTTTGCACTACAATTAAAATTCAAAGCAGCAGAGTTGAATTTTCTATTTTCATCCACATTGGGAATTCGATTCTTCCGAGGTTGAGGAGGTGGGAAGTATCAAACTGAGGTCTGAAGCAGCAAAGACAGGTCTTTGGGCAAATGCTGCCTGCATCTTCATGGGACAGGTCAGCTTTCCTTCTGGCTATTCCTGCACCCTTTTGATCAAGGGTTAGGCACAGTTACTATCTGTTCCCAGCCTTTGGCATGTGACGGAGGGTGGGGTAAGCTTCCCTTTGGAGCTTGTGCGTTTGCTGTTTCAGAGCTGCTGGCTGAGATACAAGGGTCTGCATGAGTTCTGTCTGTCAAAAGGCTGGAAATGGAACAAGCTATTTGTTTGAAGAAAGAGCTTTCTCTATGGTTCAAATGTTCTGGATGCAGGTGGGTGGTCTTCCTGCCATTTTCAGGACCTCCTAAGGGCATATTTCTGTGCTACAGGGGCAGGGACCTTTCCTATTTGTATGGACTGCAGTCTTCAGCTCTTGGCTGTCTGACTTGCACTGGACCTTGCTGTGGGTGGACAAGTATTTGGAGTTGTCACCTGGCTTAAATGGCTTGGCAGGGCTCAGAATAACAGCTAGAAGGAGGACTTGGCAGAAGCCTGGGGCTCTCTGGGATGCTTCTACTCAGGATCTCCAGCAACTTTTTACTTTACACAGGTGCCGAAATGTTTGAAGGACCAAGATGTTGCCACCTCATTAACCTCTGAGTTTAGGTTGTACTAAGTCAAGACTGAGCCTTTAATTCTCATCTTGCGGATAGCCACAAAATGGTTGTAAGGACTTGCAAAGATGGCTAGGTAACAGATGCATCTCTAGCTCTTTTTAGGTGGTGGCATTATCTAATGAAAGTTTTGGGGAGATGTGCACATATGAAGCAATACATGCTCAAGAGCAAAATAGTGTAGAGAAGGAGCTGTGTAATATTGATGAGACTGCCTTGATGCTACATGTTGAAAACCATAAAAATAGTCCATTATCTTGTAAAGAACACTGAGGCTTCTTTCTATGTGATTCTTCTATATTCAGCCTGAGCTGTTGCATTGTCTTTGCTAGGCTGATGACAGTCTGTGAAATCCCTACTGAAGGTTACTGCGCAGGCACAAATGTGAGACAGACAATATGGTTTTAAATGTTACTTAAGGCGAGGAAGCCTAACAAAGCCAACAACAAATGTCCACCACCAGGGCAGCTTGTTACGAGTTTTTACCTGTTTTAATTATTTTTCATGGAGAAGCTTAGGCTGAGTTCAAGAGAGGGTTTTTTTTTAACTTCTGTTATGCCTCAGCTGCACACTGCCAGTAAAACAAAGATTTCAGTGGGGTTTATGATGTTTCAGTGGCATAAATCCTGTCACTGTAGGTGCATTAAACTTTGACTCACCTACATGGATCTAAATACTTGTTTACAGAGAATTTAGATGCTGCATTCTCTGAAGCTGACTGAACTATTCTTACAGGTACTTACCAAGGCTTGCACTGGTTTGAGGCTTAATTTACATGATGGCTTCTGAGAGAGGAGAAAAAAGGCTTTCTTTCTCAAGTACCATGACTGTGAGGAAGGCAGAGGAGTTTAATGGTGTCTCAGGAGCTGCTGTGCCATTATAAGCACTTAAAAAATGAACAAGTGTTTTACAGCAGTTACATGGTTGAAAAGGCTTCTCTGGGAGACTTCAACATTGTTCTTTTCTTTTAGTTCCTCACTTGGACATTGAAGACATGAAAACAAGGGCAGAGCTTGTTTTTGTCAAAACTGATGTCAATGAGATGTTTGAAAGTAAGTTTTGTGCTATTTCAGGATGAAGTACTATGTTAGATTGTGTCTTCATTAAGGATCATTGAGCTGATCAGGGATTCTTCATATCCCTGATTAAACACTCTTCCAGAGGACAAAATCTTCTTTTGGAGTCCAGGCCCAAATATCATGGGTAACAGCTGATTTTACAGCTAGTTTATGCCCACAGTGCTTTGCCTCCAGAGAAATAAGATTGGTCTACTTTCCTTAGCACTTGGCCTCTCACATCTTAAAAAGTTTCTTTAAGTCTTCAGATTTGATATACAGTCAGAAAAATTCTTAAAGCATAGTAGAATATAAGTAATGTAGCTATCTGATGAGTGAAAGTATGTGTGAAATATATACAAACATTCAAATATCCTTTTAAAAACTAGTCCATTCTATGGAATAAAGCGCCAACATCTGAATTCTGGAAAGAACATATAATAGCCTTCATATGAATTCAATATGAGTTTCTTAAGCTTTTCATCTTTAGCCCATTACAAATATAAGGGGCTTTTTTTTTTTTTGGCGGGGGTGGGGGGGGTTGTTTTTTGTTTTTTTAATAAGGAGATAACTACTACCTCTGTCTTGGATTGCCCAACATTAAAACATGTAGGTTGTGTGTCAATTTTTTTACACTTCTTCTATTTAGTTTTGACTTTTTTCATGGTTGTGGGTTTTGTGGAGGTGGAAAGGGATCGAGTTTTCCTGTGAAATTTGAACAAACATTTTGGTTGTCTTGGAGAGCAGATTTATAAAAAATATCTGCCTACCTCTTATAACTTCAGGGGGAAAAAACCCTCAGTGTTGCCATGACTTGGAAGGACTTAGTCAAGGCCAGTCATAACCTGGGGTGTGAAATATTTTTCTCATACAGATGAATCCTGTTTGGTCTGTAGAATTTATTTGCTTAGACATCTTCTTTAGTAAGTGCTGTTCCTGTTGAGTGCAATTGAGCTGCATTGCCCAGTTAAGAAATATTCTTGTTTTTTTGGGCTTCTGTGGAATTAACCTCTGAATTGAGGAAAAAAAAAATCTTTTGCTCTTTCAGTGCCTTCACTACTTTTATCTTAACAGTATGGGTGGGAAAAGCATCTCCCTTTGCAGCTTCACCGAAGAGGAAAAGGGAATGAGACAGGGTGAATGGGAGGCATTAAGACAAATGAGGACATGGCAGCAGTTTGCTGTAGAAAAAACTGTAATGTATCCACAGGAAAGAAAAAAGTTGTGTGTGTGGGTCTGATTAGATGGTAACATGCTGCAGTTAGAGGAGTCCAGAGCTTCACAGGCAATCTTGTTTCTGTATGAATTCAGCCTCTGAGTCTGGCTCAGGCTATTCTCAGTCTCCGTGAGTAACCACCTCTAGGCAACACACCTGCAGTCCTTTGATAAGGCCTCTGTCTCTGCGGCGCTGCATGCTGTGAAATGGTGTACTCATGCTTTAAAGCATGGGAGACCTAATCAGGGCAGGAGCAGAAGTCAAGACCACAGCACAGTGACTAGAAGCAGTGGTTCAATCTTCTGTCAGGCTCTCCAGAGGTTTTCAGACTGGGCTGTTTGACCAGGTTAAAGCTCCCCCATAGTGAGTCCAATTGCAGAACTGAGCCCAGACTGAACTATTGTGAGAAATACTTTAAAAAAAATAACTGTTTGTCTTTTTTCTTTTCTTTTCCCCCAGTTCCTTTAAAAAAGTACTTCAAACCCCAAAGAAAGAGGAGGAGGATCTTGGAGAACCCCCAGCCTAGGAGAAGAAATCTTTGGTGTTATAGGATGAAGATGATAAAACGGGAACTGTGCAGGAGCTGGCATCAAGAGATGGTTCAGGTAGAAGGAAGTCCAGAGGGAGCTCAGCCTCAAGAGGTGGTTCAGGAACCCATTCAGGTGGATGAAAGCCCAGAAGGAACTCAGCAAATCTGCTCACCAGTACAGTTGGAGCAAGAAGACCATTCCTCAGCAGCACAGCTACCACCCTCTGCTCAAGAGCCTCAGGGAGGGAATGATATCCATGTGCACCCACAGAGGCAGCCAGGACAAGGAGGCACAGCCCCAGACATGGGACCACAACCAAGAGAGTCAGGCTGGGAGCTCCCAAAAGTGACTGTCAATGTGCAGCCCCAGAACATGAGCCAGGGGTGGGACTGCCCGGAGGTGACAGTGCAGGTGCAGCCTCAGAGGCCAAGCCCAGGATGGGAAGCGCCATCAGTGACTGTGCAGGTGCAGTTACAGCAGCAGGGCCCAGGCCCATCTCTCCCACAAGTAACTGTACAGCTACAGCCCCAGGAGTGGGGACAAGGCACTGCTGGCATCAAGGTCACTGTGCAGCTGCAGTTGGGCTGTGACCCAGAAGAGGTAACCTCCCTCCAGAACCAGGGTGAGGAAGTGTTAGATAATGGAGAACAGTGGACCGCCCCAAAAAATCAGGGAGGGATGATGACAAGATCGAAAGGTGAGAGAGAGCTTGCTGTGGTGGAGCTGGTGCCTCAGGGCGTTCTGAGCCAAAAACGGGATCAAGGAGGAGAAGTGGAAAAATCCCAGCAGGACCAATGCCAAGAGGAAAGAGCAGAAGTGGTGAAGGTGCATGACATGCAGGCTGGAGACAAAGCAGACCTGAATGGGATGGTGACAGAGGAACAGCTGCAGGACCAGAGCCAGGAGCAGGAACAGCTAAAAGCAGACCTGCCTCTGCAAAAGGAAGACCAAAGACATACAGTGATGAGACAGGAGCAAGGTAATATCCAAGAAGGGCCCAGGGGGACTGTAGAAGACCAGAAGGAAGACCTAGCACGAGAACAGTCTAAGAAACGTCCAAGAGAGTCTCCAAATTATTTTGTTGCTATTCCAATAAGAGATGATCAGGTACTTAGAATTAGCTGTTTTAATAAAAACCTTAACTATAGACTTAGGTTTAATTTCCTGTCTTAATTGCAAGGGTGCTTAACAAGCCAAGAGTGATCAAATTCTGCCTGCTTACCCCAAATGGTTTGCTGGGTCTGGGATGGAGTGAACTTCCTCATAGCAATCCTTAGGTACTCTGCTTTGTTTTTGTAGGTAGAGCTGTGTTTATACACATCCATGTTTCAATTACTGCTAGAAAAGAAAAAAAATAAATATCACTTCCATGATTGTCACTGCCCTTTCTATGGGGTCTGAGGTGGTGTCTCTCATCACTAGTATTTTCTATTCTGTCATCTTTTTTCAAAAAAAAGACCTGGCTTTCATCATCTTGTGTTGTCCCATCCTACATTTTCTTAGGGCTGTATTTAGTGCAAGGGTATTGATTTGTTTGTTCATAGTCTTTTCCCCCAAAATTCACAGTGGAGAATGAGAATTTCCTTCTCTTCTGCAGAAGATTATAGAAAATTGATCTGTTTTTTCTTCTCCATCTTTTATCCAATAAACTTGCCCTGAGATCCTAGATAGATGGTTAATTTCAAGAATCCATGACTGCAGTCTCTATGCTCATACTTCAAGGTGTGCTGTATTCCATGACTGCCACGTTTAAGCAGTGTTAGAAAAAGCAACAGGTCATTTCACCTCCATATAATGTTAAACCAAAATGCAGCAAACAGTGGAAATACAAACAGACATGTTCTCTTTTACAAGCTTTGTGGGAGACCTAAAGTGTTCCAGTTACCACAGTAAATGCTTTTCTGAAATAAGTCATACAGTCCTGCTGAGCTTGGCTGCTACAAGCCCTGTCTTATGATCCATGGAAGTAAATTCCAAAAATTATACAATGGCTAGAGAGAGACTTCACACTTTATTTACTAGTTAGGGACTTAAAATGAATCTTAGATAACTTCTGCACAACTCTTTGTACTTGTAAAGAAAGTGGGAAGATACTGGCTCCCCTTGAACTACCTATTCCCATTCTGCTGCTATGAATTTTAAAGTTCATTGCAAGCTTTGTGAAAGAAGACTATGGAATGTCTCATTTCCAAAGCAACACTGCAATGCCTTTATGGACAGATTTTTTTAACCTTTAGCCTTTCACAGACCACTGTTACCTGCAGATGGCAATGGGGTTTTTTTTTGCAGCTGCTCAAGGTAAGCAAAAGCAGAGACAGCTCTCACTTTGTCCCAGTATCTGCTGTTATCCCAAGGGAGCTTGGGTGGGACTCTGTTCCAGCATTGTGGAACAGCAGCATTGTGAGGTGGGATGTGCCCCATGGCCTTTATGTAGATAGACAGCAGATGACTGTGCACTCAAATATTTTATGAAGAGAAAGAGAAACCTTGAAATGCCAAGACAGTGAGCAGACTATTCCACCTGAGGGAGACAGGCAGGGGAAAAATCTTAATTTGAATCAGAAAATTCTGTGTTCAGCTAGCATTGGCAGAATGAAGAAACAGGATATAAAATCTGTAAATTATTAATATTTTTATTATATATATGTATCTTGGTATCTTTTCCTATAAAAAATGTTCAGACAAGTTAATATTCAGGTTTTGTCTTTTACAGAGTGAAAATAGAACATTCTACTGTCAGCTTCTACTAGTAGTTTATGGTGTGTTTTCCAATGAACAAAATAGGTGTTTTTTGTTGCAATGTATAACTTGGTTCCTTTTTTTCCCCTAGCTTAAGCTTTCATGCAGTATCTGGCATGACTATTTATGCTGTTGAAAGGCAATAATTAAGTAAGAATGATGTATCTGTTGCACAGAATTGTTCCTTTATTTTTTTTTCCAGTGTGACAAGCAGTTGCAGCACAGTAGCTTGCTTTGGCAGGTTTCTGAGTTTTTGTTTTTCCCTATGTTAAGTGTAAAAACACTTATGCATGTGTTAGAGGGAGGTGTCAAAAGTGCCTTCCTCTTGGTAGGCAATTATTTGCTCTGGCTTTGTCTTGGGCAGAAAATGATCTTTGAAGGTTATCTGGAGGATGGCCTCATATAACTTTTGTGATTCCTACATATGACTGGCTTTTGAGAGGTGAACAAAAGTGCAGAGCACATCAGGAAGATAAATGCCAGGAAGGGAAAATAACTGTGTAAGCTGAAGACAATGTTGGCAGATGAACAAATGGGTATGAAGTGGGCAAAGAATAAATCTAAGCTAGAAACTGGAAACTTTCCTGCCATCTGAGGAATGAGATCATGGAACAGCTTGAAGGGTCATGAATGCTTAACTTATTCTGCTATTTTAATGAGATTTGAGTGTCTTAATATATGGCCTGGGACCATGTCCTGTGGAGCCCAATGAATGTCTTTCACCTTTTTTTTTTCTTTATCTTTTCTCTCTCTCTTTTTCCTTTTCTTTTTCTTTTTTCAAATTTTGCTCTTACGGGTTTTTGTGTTCACAGCAGCTCTGGCATCCCTGGTTTAAGGCTTTGCCCAAGATATTCCAAGTTTGTGTTCCTCTGAAGTGCTACCCTTAAGGGTGTCAGTGTTTACTGACCCTGTCCTGTGTGAGGCCTTGAAAGAAGCACTGAGGAGTGCAGTACTGTAAGGTTGGCATATGTACCTAGCGTGGGTAAAGAAATCATAGAATGGTTTGAGTTGGAAGGGATCTTAAAGGTCATCTAGTTTCAAACCCCCTGCCATAGGCAGACACACCTTTGACTAGACCAAGTTGCTCAGAGCTCCATTCAACCTGGCTGAGAATATTTCAAGGGATGGGGTATCTACAACCCCTGGGCAACCTGTTCCAGTACCTTACCACCCTCACAATCAATATTTCTTTCCTAATATCTCATCTAAACCTACTCTCTTACAGTATGAATCTCCTTTTTCTTTATCCTGTCACTCCATGCTCTTGTAAGAAGTCCCTCTCTATCTTTCTTTTAGTCTTGCTTCAGCTCCTGAAAGGCAGCAATTAGGTTACTCTGAATACACTTCCTTTTCCAGAAGGAACAGAACAGAAACCAACAGAATTGTCTCAGCCTTTCCTCAGAGGAGAGGTGCTCCATCCATCTAGTAATCTTGGTGTAACTCCTCAGGACTCATCCCAACAAGTCTTTCCTATGCTGAGGCCACCAGATCTCGATGCAGCACCACAGGTGGGATCTGCCCAAATGGAGTGGAGGGATGGCATCACCTCCCTCGACCTGCTGGCAAAATGTCTGTGTATATACACAACATATGTACGTGCACATGTAATAGTGTTTTGAAAATTTTAGATGCTCTTACCTCTAAAGCAGAGGTTCCTGACCTCACTGACCATACAATTTGGTTTTCTGCTGCTCTGTAGACTTTGCCTATTACAGAAGGGTTTTAAAGATGTTTTTAGTGTTTGGAAAGAATTAATTTGCCTTAATTATTTAAGAGAGCTCTACAAGTGGCAGGACTTAGGGCTGTCAACACATTTCTCCCTTTCAAGAGTAGAAAGGAAAAGCCCTGTTCCAGTTCTGGTGGGTGCTCTGCTGCTCTTTGGTCTTTGTGTCTGAGCAGGGCTCTGGGAGGCTGGACACCAGGCTTGTACTGTATTGAATCTAAGAATGTTATGGTCTCAGGCTTTCAGTACTCCATTTTAAGTGCTTCCTTCCTGCTCTGTACTTCCCCAAAACCCCCCAGCTATCCCATCAATTACACAGCATTTATAGAAAAGTGCTAAAGACTGATGCACACACAAAAAAAGTGTAATGATGGGGTAGACTGTTCCATGGGCGTAGGAGCAGAAGGTTGTGAAGAATCATATGTGAAGATAAGAAGAGATAAGAAAACACATTCACACAGCTCTGTAATAGTTAAATATCTGTGTGAGAGAATTTCACTCAAATTCAGCTTCCCAGATGTCTGAGCCTCAAACTGAAATGCAAAAGGGTCTTTCTTATTTGAAGGATGTTCTTGGAAAGACTGGGGAAGGGAGAACAACAGGAGGCTCTTTTGTAAGATTACTGTTAACACTTAGCCTAGTCTGTTGAGGCAAAGGTTGCAGTTTGTGTGGTCAGACAGCTTGATGGCTTGATTCCTGCTCAATGTTTCCACAATCTAAACATATGTTGTAAATAGCAGGCTGCAATAAATTGTGCTTCAGTTGCAGTAGGAATTAACTTAATGTACAGTCAGTGATGTGTTTTTCACAGTGAAAAATGTACCGTAAGGGTTGGTGAATTCAGGGAGTTTGTATCTTCAATTGGTTATTTTAATTGTGTGAGGCTTTTATCCTCATGTTCATTGGGAATGTTTTATGCTAATCTCCTCTGATATGCAGGTTGTGGAACTATTTACTGGGCTGCACAATGGCTGCTAGACTTTATGGAGAAAGATTGCAAAACAAAAGCATATTGACCCAGCTGTTTCGATCTGTGTAAGGATAAAGGGCAGCTCTAACGTGTGTGAGCAC
>WBNQ01035620.1:0-40448 GCA_013401375.1 Spizella passerina
TTTTATTATTTTCCTTTTTTTTTACCAACACCCAAAATATAATCACAACAGCGAGATTTACATGCTAACACATTTTGAAAATAAGTTGTCTATGTTCAGTCACTTATACATTTGCACAGTCTTCAGTGACAAAAGAATTTAAAGAAATTAGCTGAGGAACTTAACGCACTATGTGAGAGGAAGGTGATACCAAAGGCATTTGTGAAGTAACAAATAACAGCTCCTGAATAAGTCTCATACAGAGCAAGGCAAAATGCAATATGTAAGTCACTCTTCCACTTAAAGAAACATGAGTTAGTCTGTGAGGCAGAATACAATCAGCACACACACACTTGCCCACATCTCCTTCCTAGATCTTGAGTATTTGCTGCCAAAACCCAAAGCCTGTAAGAAAATGCCATTCAAGATAAAAAACCCCTAAGATACACAGGCAGAAAGCAGCTGTAATAACTGAAAATGAGAGAAATCAAACCACACTCATCTTCTGCCTACTACAAAAACCTGAGGGAGGTGGGCAGCCCTGCCCCAAGTTACTCTCACAGCTGCATCCACCCCAATCCTATTGGCAATTACTTCTGTTTTCCAGGATTGCAAAGATGAAAGCAAGAATCTGGTTTAGAACTGTTGATGCTGCATGGCTTTTTTGCTGTGCATTTCCCCAGAGCTCAGTAAGAACTGACAACAGCTGAGACAGCCTCCAGTTCTGCAAAGTCACTCACACCCTAAACTGCAGGGAGCTCTGAGCTGTCTGACAAAGCCTTCACTCACTGTAAATGCCCTGCCCCCAGTCTGAGTGGACACTCACTCACTGTAAATGCACTGCCCCAGTCTGAGTGGACACTCACTCACTGTAAATGCACTGCCCCCAGCCTGAGTGGACATTCACTCACTGTAAATGCACTGCCCCCAGTCTGAGTGGACATTCACTCACTGTAAATGTGCTACCCCCAGCCTGAGTGGACTTTCACTCTCTGACTGCAAAGCAAATCCACATTTACTGCTTTAGTCACTGTAGGAAAATTGCCCTCTCTCTTTTTTTTATAGCATATCATCACATCACATCAAGGGAGACTCAAGGATTAAGGAAATGGATGTGGGAAAGTCAAGAAACCAAGAAAGGTAGACGTTGTTTATATGTTTAGTTATAAGGCAAACTGTGAACCTCATGTTTAAATTGGGCACCAAAAGATTTTAGTTTACCTTTAGTTAGAAATTGGTCTAGCCCAGGAATGGCTGTCTCATATAGAGCATGTTAAAAACCCACCAGGACATCTGACTAGTCTCTTCAAATATCTGCTTTCGTTCTGACAATTTCTGTAATAAACATTTGGATCAGGTGGTGATCTCCACTTGCTTCTGTGCCAGAAGGTAGGTCTGTGTTTGGTGTAAAACATGGCTGGGCTATCAGCATAAAAGGTGAATAATGACTAAACATCTATGCATCTAAATATTAAAAAATATATCTATCTAAATATCTAAAAAATTTCTATTTTAGGTCAAATTTGTGAGAAGCTTTAGAAAACTGACAGCAGGGTCTGGGATTACAGTTAAGGGAAAAGACAGCTTCTTGTAAGGAAAGAATTTGTACTGTTTCTTATGTTGTAATCTTTAATACCTTCACCTTACAAGAGATGTGCATGTGTGTGAATAAACTACAATCATGAGTGAAACTTCTGCTGTCATAAAAGTTCACACCAAAATATTTAGTGTATGACTATCCAAAAATTGCCACTTCTACAGGTACAGTACAAATGAAGAAAAGAATAACAGAAAGATTCCCCAACCCCTGCATTCCTTAGAAATTGGTATTGCCACATAAAAGTCAAACAAACCTTTGTGAAGTTACAGTAACAGCAGGCATTTCTAGAAATATATATACATACAGACAAATCATATTATAAAAATGCTACAAGTTTATCAATTACTGAAGGAAAATTTTTGCAATCTCAGTTTAATTTGTCCAGAGCTCTCCTTACATGAAAACAAGGGTATCATAACCAGTTCTCAAACATAAGAATTTGCACAGATTATATTTGGACAATTGTATGTAAATATACACATACACTTCACTAACACATAAATAAAAGCATATGGAAAAAACATGCAGGTAGAATCCTTTGGGGAAAGGAGGACTTGGGACACAGCCTTGAAAAAATAAATTACCACCACACAAACAAAAATTGTCATGATCAAAACAAACAAAATAAAAAGAGCAATTTCTAATCTGCTCTGACAGTGATATTAAGCAAACTCAGCACTCCTCAAACAGTAAATATTCATAGTCCCATTCTCATTAGTTCCTTGCTGACACTATTCCCTCTGAAGGAAACAATAAACTGAATCCACACACATCTTCCAGTCTCCTCACCTAAGTGCTTCATTATGCCTATCAGATATTTGAACACAGTTTAGGAATTATCAAGTTATTTGAAAAACATTGAGCTGAAAAAACCCAATTTTTCCCCCCCAAAAGATAAAAGGATGCCTAAACCAAACTTCAAACTTTATATCATAACTTTGTACAAGATTTTAGATATACTTCTATCTCGGTGTCTTTTGGAAGGAACTAGAAAATTACTCAAAGAGTTATTAAGCATGCTAAATAATGGTAAAATGATAATTACACTGGAGATTTGTGATAATAAAAGAGATTCAAAGGGGTCTTTATTATCCACTCAGGTGCATGTAGAATTTAATTAGTTATCACCTATAAATGCTAATGGCAGAGCTGCCAATCAATCAATTTCCTAAGCAGGAGCTGAGGAAACCCCAAAACATGAGAAGTAAATGCTGAGGAAGGCTTTGGTTAGAAAACAGTTAACCCAACAGCAATATGGAGAGGAGGAATTCCTCAGAGAGCCTAAAGAAAGATGTTTTCATCTCATTACATCTACCTTCATAATTATAACAAACTCATCAGCCTCTAGATGAATACCACGTATAATCATTTTCCTGCATATTTTCCAAAGCAGGAAACTTAACAAGATATAAATGCTACAGACTAATTTAGGCTATTTGCAGTTCTCATCTCATCTTGAACTGAAATAAGAAGCAAAGTAGTATAGTTAAGCTAAAAATAACTAGATAGAGACTTAGGCTTGTTTATTTCCTGTAATCCTTGCTCAGAGCCAGGCAAGTAATAGGTTTATCCTTTTTAAAAGGAGGTAAATTTAGAGCATAGTTAGACTGTGGTCTTTAAATAATAAAAAACTTAAGCCAAATAAGTAAAAAAACTGGTAAGCTTCTAATGTACCTAAATGGATACTTCCATTAAAATATTTGAAAATAGATAAGACCACCAAAAAACTGAAATTTCTCTAAAAAAAAAAAAAATGTAATGATTACCCCATCAAAGATTAAATTTACATATGCTGATATGACAAAACAAATAGACCAGGGGACTGCATTCAGTTGAACAAAATCAATCACATACAGCGTAGAGCAATAAAAATCAGCAAAATCCTGACCCACTCAGTGAAGTGGAGCTCTGCCAGAAATACATTTCTTGGCAGGGCTCTGTGCCCACTAATTAGAGCCTGAACCATTTGGGGAGAGCTGCTCTGTGTCCTCAGGAATTGATAGAGAGCTCTCCAAACCCACCTGCCCCTCCAGCAGTGAACTGTGCTGTCCCCCACCTTGGCACAGGATGGGCAGAGGCTGCAGCAGCCCCAGGAGGCCCCAGAGGAGCTGGGGGATCAGGGTGGGTGTCTGAGCAGCCAGGGTGGGTGTCTGTGCAGCCAGGGTGGGTGTCTGAGCAGCCAGGGTGGGTGTCTGTGCAGCCAGGGTGGGTGTCTGTACACATGCACAGCACCTGCTTCCTATTGCCCCCAGAATATCAATAATTTTGGGGGTTTTTTTACCTCAGTGCCTGTGCTGGAGATTGTGCAAATCTGCCAAACCTTTGCTGCCACCTCAGCAATGCTGTTCCATAGCTCCAGCCTGGAGACCACTGAAGGAACTAAGAGTCTATTCCCTGGATACAGATATTTTTGAGGACACGACCAAGTAAGAGAAACAGTAAGTATGCGTGTACACTTTGGATACCAAATACAAATACAAATTTTCTGTTTAATCCCAAATCTTTCATATTTTCTTTCATGTTTTCTTCACAATCTCACAGTATCAAGATGGAACTGCACACTGATTCTGTTTTGAAGAACTACATATATGTATGTCTAAAGTCATCAGGGCAGCTTGCTTCAGCAAGCCTTAAAATCTGGCTTGGTAAGGAAATTGGTTTTTAACACCTAAAAAGGACTGGAATTCCTCTTAACACTTAATAAGAGCAATAGGCAGCTTTCAGGTGTGCCATGACTAAACTGCACACTGAAGGAGAGCCCAGCCTGCTTTTTCTACTTTGCAATGTAACAAACTTAAATATCATATATATGAAAAAAGTATTAAAGAGCACCCCTGCCCCAAATCACAAGCAGTAGTAAGAGATAAAATGGGTTACAAGCATATGGATGGAGTGAGTTAAAAAGAACTAACACAACAATCTGACAAACAATTCACATTTAACACAAAAAAATGAAGTTTCATTTTAAATCTATATTTGCTTGCCAAACATATATTTTGCAAAAGACAAATTGTATTGTCTTTTTTCAAGACTATACATAGCTTTGCAAAAACAACTACTATGGCTGAAAGCTAAATTTGACTTGAAATAAAAGGTTGAAATTGTGCTAGTACAGAGATTTTATAATTTTCTTTTGAAACATATCAGTTATCTCACCATCCTTCCTGTCTGCATGCTTTACACTGCCTCTGTGCACTAACTGGTGAGCTTGAAAGGGTCATAAAAGAAAAAGAGAAAAAAAAAAGTGGAGGGAATATCAGAGTATCATAAAACAATCCCAAATGCTGACTCATGCTGTAGCCTGAGAGAAACGAAAACTGGGCCACGACAGAGAAATGATGGAGAGCCTGAAAAATCCACTGCCATCAGTAAAGTGTAAAACTGGCATTTAATAAAACTCCCTACAAAGGAGGAGGCCAACTTCCAAGCAAGAGCATTAACTTGGCAATCTTCTGGAATGCATTGGTGCCCTTAAGTCCCAGTGCAGACAGGAGCAGGCTCTGCTCTGCCAGCCCTGCTCCCACAAAGGGCAGCCTTGTTCTGCACAGCACAGCCACTGCTCAGCACCTCAGCTCAGATCCTGAGCACTGAGGGACCCTGGAGAGCCCACCTGCCCCACTCTGACCCTCACAGCCTTTCTAATCTAATAGTCTGTGCTAATCAAGGAAAGCAGACTAATAACTTCCCTATTCAGACATAATTCATTATCCTTATTTACCCAGGCTGGCAAAATTTAGAAAGACCCTTCCTTCCAGCCTTTTTAATTACCAAAATTCTACTTGCTTTAAAATGCCATAGTCTCCCTTGAGTATTCAGCAGAGCTGAAGATCACCATGGCAATAAGAAAATGGTGCCAATGTTATCTTGGCACTGAGTGTCTACAGATCTCAGGAGACTTAGCACAGGAGAAAATTGAGCTCACGTAAAAGCAGGAACTCACTCTCTCTAATGATTTTAATATACCTTTTATTTTTGCTAATTTGATGTTAAAGACCTTGAGCAAAACTCCTAAAAACCCTAGAAGCATACGTTTTCCTAAACAGACAAACAAATCCTAATGTGTTTATTATTTCAAGGTGAAATCCACTTTATTCACACAAAAAAGCAACGTCCTACAGTTTGCTGGATGCATGGGAGTGTGTTGTCAATGGACTGGAGTATGAAAAACAAGCAACATGAAAACAAAGTCTGAGCAAAAAGATCCCTTCAGATCTTAATTTCAGGCATGAGATGAAGATTTTTCCCTACAACCACAACATGCCAAAATCCACAGTTCTGCTGCACAGCAGCACAATGCCTGTGTTTGGTGTTTGCTTTTTCCCTATTTCTTTTCCCTTTCCCTAAACTGTGTCACAGAGACAAGGGACATATCTTTTATCAGGATTGTATCTGGAAGCTAATACACAACATATCACACAAAAACTGGCAGCAGTACAAATGGACAGCAGTGACTTCCCTGCTCCCAACTTTTAACCTGGACTTGGGGACAAAGCCTGTGCAGCACAGGAGCATTTCCTGGAGGCAAAGTCCCACACAGCCAACAATGACCAGAACACACCTCTAGCACAGAAAGAGCATCTTCCCTTCCAATTTACTGTAGTGCCAGTATTTCTGCAGCTTTTCCTTCTCCTGGTATCAAACCAGCCACTGGTACATTCCATTCTTTTGCAGTCAGCAAATGGGACAGCAGGAAAATAAGACTACATCTCATCCCAATGCTCCCACACACAAAAGAACAAATTAATTCTCCACTAGTTGAAAGGTGCATTCAAAATTGCAGTGAAGAATGAAAAGGAAAACATCCAGAGAGGGATTTAACTCCATATAGTGCTGATCAGAATGATCACTCTGAATTAGCAGGCTTCAGACAGAAAAGGAATTGCCAATTCCCCAAATTCTCATTTTATAAATCTGGTTTCTAATTTTTCTATGTACCACTTTTTCCATATACATCCAGAGGGATTTTGTAAGTGGCTAATATAGAACTTGTGCTAACAACTTTGTTGAGGAAGTAAAAGGAATGTATTAGAACATTGCTTCACAGTTATGTATTAGGAATTATGTATTAATCTTTCTAAAGTAGAAAGATTACAGTGGGGAAGCCAACAGTGACTCTTCCACTTTCTGATGGTCAGAATGTTGGCATTGCATAGAAGTCTGTGCAATGTCTGGCTTTCACACAGTCAGAAGCATCTAGAATAGTCAAACCTTCTCTCTGAATCAGATAATTTGCTGCAGTCAGTGTCACTTTTGTCTCTCAAATGCCAGAGTTACCAGAATACAAATTCATTCACAAGTTCAACTCCATGTTTTCATTAAAAAGCAGAGCAACTGATGCAGACAGGCTTTGTGTTGATGTAGTTGAAAGGGTTTTTTTCCCCATCGGAAGGCAGCAAAGGAATAAATATTAAAACACTCTACATGTGCCACCACACAGAATTATTGATATCTGGAGAGCTCTAGTTTAATATACAGGTATTGCACATTGTACAAAACCTGCAGCTGAGCACAGGTTTGGAACACAATGCTGAGATTGCATAGGAAGCACTTCCACTTGGCAAAGAGGATATTGCATTACACAACCCTAAATGAATTCAGAGTATCATGAATGATACAAAAATAATGAAAATTCCACTCTGAAGCCAGAAAGGATCCCTGCTTACACAGGCTAATAAGAAATTCTAAGCAAGAAATCAAACAAGTTCAACTTGGGTAAGAATGGCTGGTAAACAGTGCTAAAGCTCCCATAACCAGAAAAGGGATTTCCTGTATAAAATCAGTTTGAGTCTGACATGGACAAACATGAACAGAGATTGCTCTCCTTTGCCAAACTCTCTCAAAGGTCCAATCCCACTGGTCAGTTAACTTGAGCTAAGAAAAACTCCAATTTGCACACTTCTGTGAAAAGATTGTTAGCTGGTCACCAACACACAAAAAATGTCAAGAACTAATCACCATTTCTAATTTCTTAATAGAATTGTAGGTGAGCAGATGATTTTTCTGCCCTCAAAACATCAATTCCAAATCGACATCCCTGGGAAAAGATCTCTCAAACTTCTTAGGTTGGACTTTTCAGCTGATCAATGTGAAACTGCAGTTCCTGCTGTTTAAAACAGCAGGGGTGGGAGGCAGGAGCAGGATGACACCTTTCAATCCTGGGCCTCCTGTTACCTTAGCAGACCTTTTCAGAAAAATAACAGACATTTCTGCTGGCTTACAGCAGAACAAAGATAATCCTGACTCAATTAGCTTATTGGCTTTTCCCCCATGTGGTATGCCAGGATAAAAAAAATTGAAAGCAAGAATTAATTTGCAGGGGGTTTCTCAGATAATAAGCTCAACCTTTCATGTTACCTGCCTTTGCATAACAAGGCTCTACCCTTCCCAAATTAGTTCTTGGAAGGAAGTTATTTCCATTGTGACCAAGAGCAAAGCTGTGATCCAAACAACAACAGATCATCCTGCTTGGGCTCCATGTCCACTGCAGACAAAATGTCACAGCCAAGAACACCCAGAGGAGCTCAGGGCATGTCCTGAAATTCACCTGGGGGCAGCAGGTTGCTGTCCCTGCACTGCCCACAGCAGCCAGGCATTCTGGGCTTCCATCCTTCATTCAAACCCATGCAATGAAGCCATGGAAAGACCTTTTTTCCTGTCATTGAAATGAAGAAATGTTTAGTAACAGAAGTATACAGAAAAATCATGTCAGCTGCAGAAAGGTCCTTCCAGCAATCAAAATTTTTCAGGGTGTTTGAAAGGACCAGCCTACTTGCTTAGATTTCCATCTTCATTTTGAGCCAATTTGAAGTCCAATAAAATGTTACTGAGCCCAGAGAGAAACAAATTTCAGTTCAAAAGAAGAATTACTAATTAGATCAATGATCTTCAACAGTCAGGTACACTCTTTCATTACATTACAGAAACTAGATTGCAACCTTTCACTTAAGTTATTAGTCCAGGGTTTAACAACTGACCACTAAATCTGCATCAAATTTATTTCATTCCTGACAAAGCAATTCTTAACCTCTCTGTTTGGCTACTTCCACCTTTGCTGAGTGCTTCCCCAGTTTTAGTTTACAGATTAAAATGAAAATACTGCATATGCTTTATTAGATTCTGCTCTCTTATTTGGGATGAGACATCAATGTTGTTTGCTAATTTAAAAAGCAGCTCTTTGGCACAAATGTTTTGTTTGTTTGTTGCTTCCCCTCTCCACCTCTCTGGCATATGTCAAATGTTTAGACAATATGATTTTGATGGCAGATTAATTTTAGTACTTACAGTACAAGCTCAGCTTTCAGACGCAAAAAGCCAACTAAAATAAACTTAATTGTTTTAAAGTTTGGGTTTCTTTATATAGTTTTAGTTTAATCACAACATACTTAAAACTTGTATTTAAAAAACAACCCCCAAACACCACAAATCCACACTAGCACTTCCCAGTATACAATGCATTCTAAGTCAGCAATTTAAAACATATTAAAATATATATATATAATATAGATAAATAAGTTGAAACATTTGTTTCAAACAAATGTAAAGCTACAATGAGAGGCCTTCTGTGAAAAAGGTCTTCTTCTAACTATATTCCTAGCAAACTGTAGCACTACAAAACATAATCCAATATAAAATAAGGGTTCAAATGGAAACCTGGCTGTACAGGAAGCACACCACACACATGAACTGGCATCTCCAGTGATCACAGAGGCTGCACCACCCTGCTGGACACACAAAACAGCACTGACCAAACGGAGCAGGGCTGAAGGCAACAGCAGTGAGATCATTCATGTCTCTACTGGACATGGCATCCCTGGAAAAAGTGAGATTTTCAGAGGGTCCTGGTTCACACACTGGGCTCTGCACCTGCACAAGGCAAACTCTGCCACTCNGCAGATGATTTTTCTGCCCTCAAAACATCAATTCCAAATCGACATCCCTGGGAAAAGATCTCTCAAACTTCTTAGGTTGGACTTTTCAGCTGATCAATGTGAAACTGCAGTTCCTGCTGTTTAAAACAGCAGGGGTGGGAGGCAGGAGCAGGATGACACCTTTCAATCCTGGGCCTCCTGTTACCTTAGCAGACCTTTTCAGAAAAATAACAGACATTTCTGCTGGCTTACAGCAGAACAAAGATAATCCTGACTCAATTAGCTTATTGGCTTTTCCCCCATGTGGTATGCCAGGATAAAAAAAATTGAAAGCAAGAATTAATTTGCAGGGGGTTTCTTAGATAATAAGCTCAACCTTTCATGTTACCTGCCTTTGCATAACAAGGCTCTACCCTTCCCAAATTAGTTCTTGGAAGGAAGTTATTTCCATTGTGACCAAGAGCAAAGCTGTGATCCAAACAACAACAGATCATCCTGCTTGGGCTCCATGTCCACTGCAGACAAAATGTCACAGCCAAGAACACCCAGACGAGCACAGGGCATCTCCTGAAATTCACCTGGGGGCAGCAGGTTGCTGTCCCTGCACTGCCCACAGCAGCCAGGCATTCTGGGCCTCCATCCTTCATTCAAACCCATGCAATGAAACCATGGAAAGACCTTTTTTCCTGTCATTGAAATGAAAAAATGTTTAGTAACAGAAGTATACAGAAAAATCATGTCAGCTGCAGAAAGGTCCTTCCAGCAATCAAAATTTTTCAGGGGGTTTGAAAGGACCAGCCTACTTGCTTAGATTTCCATCTTCCTTTTGAGCCAATTTGAAGTCAAATAAAATGTTACTGAGCCCAGAGAGAAACAAATTTCAGTTCAAAAGAAGAATTACTAATTAGATCAATGATCTTCAATAGTCAGGTACACTCTTTCATTACATTACAGAAACCAGATTGCAACCTTTCACTTAAGTTATTAGTCCAGGGTTTAACAACTGACCACTAAATCTGCATCAAATTTATTTCATTCCTGACAAAGCAATTCTTAACCTTTCTGTTTGGCTACTTCCACCTTTGCTGAGTGGTTCCCCAGTTTTAGTTTACAGATTAAAATGAAAATACTGCATATGCTTTATTAGATTCTGCTCTCTTATTTGGGATGAGACATCAATGTTGTTTGCTAATTTAAAAAGCAGCTCTTTGGCACAAATGTTTTGTTTGTTTGTTGCTTCCCCTCTCCACCTCTCTGGCATATGTCAAATGTTTAGACAATATGATTTTGATGGCAGATTAATTTTAGTACTTACAGTACAAGCTCAGCTTTCAGACGCAAAAAGCCAACTAAAATAAACTTAATTGTTTTAAAGTTTGGGTTTCTTTATATAGTTTTAGTTTAATCACAACATACTTAAAACTTGTATTTAAAAAACAACCCCCAAACACCACAAATCCACACTAGCACTTCCCAGTATACAATGCATTCTAAGTCAGCAATTTAAAACATATTAAAATATATATATATANCTGGCATCTCCAGTGATCACAGAGGCTGCACCACCCTGCTGGACACACAGAACAGCACTGACCAAACGGAGCAGGGCTGAAGGCAACAGCAGTGAGATCATTCATGTCTCTACTGGACATGGCATCCCTGGAAAAAGTGAGATTTTCAGATGGTCCTGGTTCACACACTGGGCTCTGCACCTGCACAAGGCAAACTCTGCCACTCCGCTGGTCATGATGCACATTTCCCTGATCCACACAAAAGTGTGAGCAGAAGTACTGCAACACTGCCCTTGGCTACAATTTTGTGATTACAAGGATTATTTTTAGAACACCTTTACTGCAAAACCTTGTTTATTGATCCCTACCATTTTTATACATCAGAGTCTGCAAATTAATTGGGATTTATACCAGTACAGCTACTTTGTGATTTTTTGGTTTACTATGCTCTGAAAGGCTTTAGCCTTTCTGAAATGAAAACAAAACCTGAATAGAAAAATGCAATATATCTTCAATCGCTTTATTGTTATTACCTAGGTCCTACTGATTAGCACAAAGAGCCATTCTGAGATTTTGTAGAACAAAGCTGTTTTATAAAGTAAGCACATTTCTTCTAGTAGAATCTTGCTTAAGTTCACTCATAAGCAAGAAGAAAACCCTTAAAATATTTAGATACTACAGCTTTCTGTAAGCAGGCTATAATTAGATTATTAACTCAAGGAAGCAGAACATACCTTCCCACAGACTTGTTCAGCATTTAGCAGAACTAGACTGACCTACATGGACTCTACCCAATGCAGGGTCAAGAAGAGGGTGCTTTCAGGAGGGAAAATAGCTTTCTGACAAATCAGTTGACTTGGTTCCAGCTATAACACTGACCTACTTGTACAGCATACTGCCAGGCATTTAAATTTCACTGCCTGTAAAATAGAACCTATCTATTCCCCAGGAAAGAAACTGGGTTACTGGTCCCTGATTTTATAGTTTAAGAGAACAGATTATCCATGTGCAACTCCCACAGCAGATGAATCCAGGCTCTCTCTTTCCAGCCCTCATGGCAAGGGGGAGCAGTTGTGATGCTCCATTTTGGGAAGGAATGAATGCAGAAAGACCAGGAGATAATCAATTCTCTCCAAGATCCAGCATTACCAGTGTCAGAAAACAGATCTGGCCACAGAGAGGGAAGTGTGTGTGCAACAACTGCAAGGGCCCACAAAATTAATGGGGGAAGACTGCAAAGATGAGCTGATCAGTTTTTACAGAGCACTTATCTCAAAGATCTTGCCTCTGCAAAGATGTCTCTGTTTTGTTTTCTTGGGCTCTGTTGCCAAACATGCAAAAGGCACAAATAAATACAAGTAGGACATAAAGGGCTGCTCACATGACCTTTACTCATTAAGCTTTAAGCAGTAGTCACCCATCTCCTATCAGATCCTGCTCTAGCCCCTCTCACTGTTTGCACACAAGATCCTGGTTATTCACAGTAAAGCTGTTGTATTATAGGTAACACAACAGTTGAACCAAATACAAACACTGAAGAAAACAAAGGAAAACTAGTAATGAATACTCCAATCCATACAAATATCTTCTAATTTCTTAAATAAATAATGGTAAAGTAACTGCCCTAGCAATCCATTTTATCTCTATTTAAAAAGAAAATTATTAGCTGGAAGCATCTCATGAATCAAACTAACCCCAACTCAACAGGGTATGCACATCAGTGTATCAAATATTGTTTATCTGAAAAGTTACCCTGACAGGTCTCTCTCAGCTGATTCTGCAATATCTGTTTGAAATCATCCCCTTTTTGATCCTGTTCTGAAATCAGAAGCAAGTTGCCTCTAGCATTTGGAATTTAGCTGTCAAATCAATCTCCACAGAGCACTTGGGGCAAAAAAAAATCATATCAGGTGCTGAAAAAATTTACATATTGGCCTCATGCACTACTGAAGGCAGACAAACCCTCTGCACATGACTTCTTCTACTCCCTCTTAATAACTACTAATGCTTCACATTCCTTTCTAGTGAAAACTTTAAAGAGATTATTCCTCTAGTTAGACTATCATTGGAGGTAGATTATACAGAGCAAAATAAGCAACCATTATTTTAAATCCAAAAGTTTCACTCTTGCTCTACCATTTGTTTTCTGCTCCTTTGCTTTACAAGTTGGTTTACACTTTTCACACTGAATTTATGGGGAAAGGAATAGGATGCTTCCATATATTTGTAAACCAATCGGAATATTACAGCATTGATGCAATTAAATAATTAAAAAATAATGATCTTGTCTGAAGAGGTTTTTCAATATACTTCTTGGCACAATGATAGCACTTGAGAACTCTCCTCAACCACAGCCTACCTGGCACTTATTTATCAACTTAGTTCTATTGTGTTTACAAAGTGGTGCTAATGAAGGAAACCTCGAGGGCTTCTGGTGGGTTTTTTGGGCGTGGGGGACTTGTTCTGGCTGCAGACACTCTCCCTGCAGGAAGGAAAAAACTCCCACGGAATGATAAAGGACTCACTGTTACACTATTACAGGAGATGAATTGCATTAACCCCTGCCCTTCCCCATTGTACTTGCTGCCCACTGAAAACAACAACAGAATTACTAAAATCCCACACTCTCTAATGGGATGGTAATAGGATTCAGAGGCCATTAGGGTAAAGGCAATCCATATTTTACAGTTTAATAAGCTCTTGCTGAAGATGCTGGATCCCTCTTCAAAGCCAACAATTACTGATTTAGTATTAACAAATCCTCAACTGTCATGACTGCAGAATGCATTCAAGATGAAGTCAACAGCTTATGGTGACAGACTTTAAAAATGTGTGCAGAAAAATGAAATCACTTAAATTGAAATAATTTGTAATTTCACAGTGATACTGGTTATTACTGTCATTTCATATTTCTCTAAATCCAGATCTCATGGTTACTCAAGTTTGCACATAATTCAGAGTTCTGTGGTGTTTGTTGTAGAAGCCAAGAACTTTTGTCCTGTTTTCTAAGCATACACCTCTTCTCACAAAGAAATAAAACACTCAACAAAGAACTATGGGACCAACTGAGTAATGAAATCAAGTTCTCCACAATCACAGGTAATTACATAGACAATTCTTTAATATAATGATTACCGATTATTAGATTGCCCACTAGGCTGTAAACTCAAAAGAACCCAGCATTTCCTACTAGTATGCCTTGAAACATAGGGTGAATGATACAAACTAACTCTGCCTGCTGTTTATTATTCTTTAAAACCATTGGTTTATATATTTTTGAAAAGCAAACGTCCTTTAAAAAAAAAATCTTATCTCTGTTTTTGCTGTATCCAGTCATTTCCCATTCCCTTATGTAACTGACTGGGGATATAAGGAACAATCCACTCCTTTCATTTCCTGAAACCAAAGGTACACCTCCACCATCAGCGCTGCTGGGTCTAATCCCCACCTTTTCAATATTCTTTTGCTTACACTTCTTAAAGGGGAGGAAAAAATCCAAATAACAACATATGTTTTTTAGAAGGTATGATTCTGAAACTCAGTTTTTTTCCCACAAACATTAACACAGTTCTCAGGTAGGTAAGAGACATTGCAGCTAAAAATATGGACCATTACTGTTATAATTATTTTGTGCCTAATCATCCAAACAACAGGAATGCAAAATAAAATATATAATCACAAACCAACTAAACCCAAAGGCTTGCCATCATTTCAAATTGAAGAAGCCAGATCTTCTCCATCTACACAGGTGATGTTTTCATAAAATCAGATATTGCAACTTCACACACCAGAACCAGGCTGATCTTCAAAGTTTTATGTGCTGTTTATGTGGAGAACTATTAGACTGCATTAACATCAATGCATATTCACTATTTATCACAATGTATTAATGATGAACCCAAGTACATATTTTATGACCATCACAATGTTATGTTAAAAGCATAAATTTAATACAAACTGAGCAGGTGGCTTTCCTGTTTCTGCAAAAGCAGATGCATTGATGTTTGAGATCCACTTCCACAACTTCATTTTGTCACATCTAATTCTTATAGAAAGTTTTCAGTACACTCAAAGAACAGCAAGAAAAGAAAACCAGAGTGATTCCTGCAACAATTGACTCTGTTTAGCTCACCATTAAAACAAGTTGTGTAAACTACTTTGAAAGATGTCTTCCAGAATATCTAGGGAGATCACAGAGATTTTTGAAGCATAGCTTCCAGGCAAACTAACAAAAATAACCAGAAGGCAAGTAAAAAGGGAATTGACGATCTAACTAATTCCATGACAGGGATTGTCCTATCAATATTTCACAAGGCAAAGCAGAACTACAGCCTGAACAGAAGAAAGATGTCAAATACCACCCAAAAAGCTGCTTAATGGAGAGAAATGGAGAGCATATGAACCATTAATTTCTAAGGACCTTGATCTATATATATATAGCAATTTAACATCTAAATTAACATCTAAACACTTAAATCCAACCCAATGTTGTACAATACAACAATACAGATGTGTCATCGTGACTCAGCCTGACTCTGGAGTCAGGATTTCTTTCTAGTCTGGATAATGCACTGCTGGAGCATGTCCAGAGNTTCCATATATTTGTAAACCAATCGGAATATTACAGCATTGATGCAATTAAATAATTAAAAAATAATGATCTTGTCTGAAGAGGTTTTTCAATATACTTCTTGGCACAATGATAGCACTTGAGAACTCTCCTCAACCACAGCCTACCTGGCACTTATTTATCAACTTAGTTCTATTGTGTTTACAAAGTGGTGCTAATGAAGGAAACCTCGAGGGCTTCTGGTGGGTTTTTTGGGCGTGGGGGACTTGTTCTGGCTGCAGACACTCTCCCTGCAGGAAGGAAAAAACTCCCACGGAATGATAAAGGACTCACTGTTACACTATTACAGGAGATGAATTGCATTAACCCCTGCCCTTCCCCATTGTACTTGCTGCCCACTGAAAACAACAACAGAATTACTAAAATCCCACACTCTCTAATGGGATGGTAATAGGATTCAGAGGCCATTAGGGTAAAGGCAATCCATATTTTACAGTTTAATAAGCTCTTGCTGAAGATGCTGGATCCCTCTTCAAAGCCAACAATTACTGATTTAGTATTAACAAATCCTCAACTGTCATGACTGCAGAATGCATTCAAGATGAAGTCAACAGCTTATGGTGACAGACTTTAAAAATGTGTGCAGNCAACCCCATTGTTTACAATACAACAATACAGATGTGTCATCGTGACTCAGCCTGACTCTGGAGTCAGGATTTCTTTCTAGTCTGGATAATGCACTGCTGGAGCATGTCCAGAGGAGGAAATGGAGCTGCAGAAGGGTCTGGAGAGTCAAACAAGTGCGAAAGCTGGGGTGTTTATCCCAGAGAAAAGGAGGCTCGGGGGCACCTTCTGGCTCTGCACAACTCCTGACAAGAGGGGACAGCCAGTGGAGGGTCAGCCTCTGCTCCCAGGGAACCACGACAGGGAGAAATGGTCTCAAGCTGCACCAGGGGAAGTTTAGGTGGGACATGAAGAAGAATTTGCTCACAAAAAGGGCTGTCAGGCATTGGAAGGGGCTGCCCAGGGAGGTGGTGCAGTCCCCATCCCTGGAGGTGCTCAGGTGCGGCACTCAGTGCTCGGGTCTGGCTGGCACGGTGGGGATCAGCCACGGGTTGGACTCCATGATCTTGGAGGTCTTTTGCAACCTAAATGATTCTGTGATTGTGTGCAAACACTTCTAAAAAACAGGACCTTCAACCACAAGTGATCAGTTAATGCAGAAGATTGCACATTAGAAAGTGGTGAACAAGGATGAAACAATAATTTTTTAAGGCTGGCCGTGGCTAAGAGAGTAAACAGGGAGAGAAAATACATTGCCCACACTGGAGCCTTGATTTGCTTTGCATTTGACACGTGCTGTCTCAAAACACCATTTTAAATTTTATTGCAGCCATTCTACAAGATCCTCTCAGAAAAGGTAGCAAGGAGATGCACTATAATGAGCTATAATACAATAATCATGCTTTGGATCTCTGTCAAGTTTCTCAGAACACAAATGAGCATTTATCAGGAATTTGCCCAAAACAAATAATTTACACTCATTTCCGCAACACGACAGACATGATTCTCCTCCATTCAGCTCTTTGTTAACTCTGATTAATTACTTCACTTCCAAATTTCATTAGAAACATATTCATCTTTTTCTAGGTTGCAACAACTGATATGCTGCATCTCAAAGTCTCATATTAGAAAACTGAACATCTGTCCATTCCTTACATTCTACTGACCTCTAGAGACTGCATGTATATATGTATAGCACATATACATTATTTATGTCCATGCACTCACACCACAGCAATAGTACAACAGGTTGACTTTAAAAGAAATCTGCATTCAGTCTCTGATGTTTTGACTTTCATCCCACAATGTTCTCAGCAATGTTGTCTCTCTTGCAAAAATCTCTTGCTGCTTTTTCTCCCCTCTTCTCTTTGTGTCCTTCCTACACAAACACACCACACCTTATCAGTTATGCACAGAATTAGGCTACAACTATGAATATCAATATAAATACTGAGATAAACCAGGTTTCATTTAGCATTAATATCTGCTGGGGAGGGAGTGCTACAGGTCAGACACACTGAATTACTGAAAATCAGACATTATTGTGTGTGGGGAGAGGAGACCAGTCTCTCCCAGCTCAGTAGAAGCCTTGTTCCCCCTCCAAAGGATAACATCTTGCAGCAGATTCCTTGTCTCCATTGTGCTGCCAGGGAAAAAAAAATCCTCCACAAAAGCCTGTGTTGGGTTTGACATTTAGACCAAACAGAAAGGACTGAAGGAGTTGAATTTGTCAACTAAAATCTATTCAAAATAGACATTAATCCAGTAACAAAGAGAAATGAGGGGAACAGAAGAGACTATGTTCTTCCCTAACAATGTTAGAATAACTGACACTGTTAAGAGCCATTACTTGGTGGGACTGTGTGGTCAAATACAAGAGGCATTAGCACAAATATATTCAAAATTAACAGGTGACAATTCAAAGGCACATTCTCCAGCTGAAAATACTCAGTATTCAGTTCCATAACAAAATTCCTGGCAAACACATATGGGGTTTTCTAATGCTTCCAATATTTTATAGGGAAGGCCCACATATAAGACACTTCCACATGATTTTATTCCTGAAATCCCACAGACAATGGTAAGTTTAGGAGAACAGCCTGAAAACAACAGCCTGCTCCAAAAAAGCTTCTCAAAAAAGCTTTTTCACTTTTTAGAAATAATTTATTTTTGAGGGCAGAGGGATAAAGCCCTCTAATGCAGTGTTTTACCATGTTATAATCATATTCCATGTGATAACAGAATCCAAATTTTATTTGATTTGGAATCAGTTATGAGCTACAGGTTGAATTTTATTAAATCAATATAAGCTCTAGATAGAAACTGATCTCTGTATTTTCAAAAATTGCATGCATAGAATGTGCTTGCTAAATATATTCTACACAATCCAGCTCAGAGAACTTACATCCCATACTTTGAGCTGCTGCATCATTAATGAGGAAAATATATACAACCATGTCCTCCTGTAGATGATTTTTAAGATGACTTCATTGCCAAATCCTATTTCTAGTTTTTAAAATTACTTTTCTTCACATTTTTATTTACTTCTTTTAATGGTACTATCACAGTCTCTGACATAGATGCAAGGCTCACAAATAAGTCATTAAATTACTATTATCTGCAGTACATTTTCCTAGGTACACATCCCAGCTTTATGTGTCAATAACTTACTGCAGATTCCTAGATATGTATATAACTCCTCAGTTCCAATAATGTGAGACTAGGCAAGGTTTTTAAATTTCACATGGGCTTAAATTAAAATACACAGATTCAGATTTTTGATGTTGTTTATACATTAAAAGCATCCAGAGACAAACCTAGAAATGCACTATTACTGCTACTGATAAATATGGCACTAAACTCAATTGTGGCCAGAATTATTGACCCTGTGCAGCTATTCTGAGCTTTCAGGAGTGATATCCTAAATAAAATTCCAATATACAAGTAGGCTTGCTTTTCTCCTCATGACTTTGAGAACTGAGAAATACAAAGATAAAAGTTTATTCCTTAGGGCTATATTGTGTCATAAGCCTTTAAACTGAATTTGCCAATGTTTTCAACAGGGAATTCTCTTTAGAAACTGGTGACATATTACAATCTTTTCAACTAAATTATGTACCATTTCATTGAATTGACAAGTCTGGGAGTGAGGAAGGTACGAGAACATAATTCTGGTGATGTTCTCACTGGAAAAAGTCAGGCTTATTTTTCTGAATGACACAGAATTTTAAAAATGTCAAAGTGCTCATGAACTTTGGGCCATGGCCAACTGAGACACAACATTTAATGGCCATGGCTAATGGTCTCTAAAACAGTGGGAACTACTGAGTTTGAAAACAAAAACTACTCCCCGTTCAATAAATACATTTAGTATTACATTTCCTAAACTGTACTCATGAAATGCAGAAAGATTTCACTTCCTCTGCATACAAAGTACACAGTTTTCTGAAGGTTAAGGAATTACCTTAGCATGTACACAGCTGTGTGCAGGCACAAATTGAGCAATACATTAAAGAAGCAGAACATTAAGGAAATCCCTATTAGCAATAGCAAACCTATATTGGAAATAAAATCCCAAACCAAATCAACAACAATAACAAAATATTAAATCTAGTAAAGCTTCTCAGATTGAAGACATTTTGGCACATGCATCTGCAAACCCCATAAAATATTAAATCTAGCCACAATAAGTAAATAGCATACTAATTACATGAGAGGTGACTGTAGAGATCTGCCACACATTTTTCTATGTGAATTTTTTTCCCCAATTATAAGCCGAAGTTGAAATTTTCTTTCACATTAAGTAACAAACACAATAAAGGCATGCTCCTACGTATCATAAAATTCAGTCAAACACAGTAATTTTAACGACATTAAACTGAGATCTCTTCTCTAAAAGGTCTTCAAACAATTCTTGTTTGTCTTTTTTTATTTAAGGTACAAATAGGTACAAACCAGTTGCACACAGAGAAATCATATTTTCAGCATGACTAGCCTAAGTTTTGCATATTTATCCTGCTTTACATGAAAAGCTAGGATTAAAGAAGCACAAACACATTAGAGTTTTGAATTTGAAATCAGTTACGGTTGATGATCACCTCCAAAAATAAATATTCCCACAGATAGAGGTCAGTGGTTGCCTGAAATTGCATCAGTTAGTGCCTGTATACTAAAATCCTCCACTCCTTTGGGACTGCTTTATCATTTTATCAGATTAATTAAACCAGTAGTTTTAGCATAGAACATCACAGTTTCCTATTCACACATTTGCCATTAGGTGCTTCCAATTTATTGATCTGAGACTCCTCATAGGGCTTCTCTCAGAATTTAATCACATAAGATGGTAACTCACAATTGTTAATAGATAAAAAAAGCACACATAAAACAACATACAAATTAAGAGGGTTTTTTTTTCTTTTATGTGTTGATTTGGTAAGCTCTTGCTGTTCTCAAAGGAAAGCAACTCCACTGTACTAGAACTCTAATTTTGAGGTGGCATGCATTTATTTATCTTATCTTAGTTTATAATTAAACACCTGTATTTTATTGCTTTATTTAAAACAAAACAAAAAGCACAACAAAAATGCCCCTAACTTTCAGGTTTGTTCTTTCAGCCCTTCCTTTAAGAAAACACAGATCAAACATTGTCAATAATAGTGATAGAATTTGAAGAGGTAAGGAAAAACTAAAAACCTTTAAAGAAGACACATGGTTGTATTTGCATGTGCCTCATTTCAGCACGTGTCTCTTCAGGTTTTCAGATGGAACAGCATCTACAATAATGATGTAAAAATTATTGATCTCATATTATGGAACTACCAACAGCCTTCAGGTTTTTCTTTGGTTTTTGTAATCTCACTGCATTTCTTTCTCTAGATGAAGCAATCTTAACTTTGCTCTCCAGCAACATCTACTGGAACATCAGTAAAATGCTGCTATTTCTATTAATCACCCATTTAACATCTAGTAGGGCAGAGTTAGCAAATGCCAAAAGCAGAGATAAATGCTCTGCAATTCAGATCCTGCATTCTGGGCTCAAGCATATCAAGGTGGCTCAGCTTCAACCTTCCACTTTCCTGCCATTTCATAAGGACCTAAGTCTTCATGACTAATTCCTACCAGAATTCATCTACTATTTATACTCAGATATACTTTAAGTCACAAAATACCATTTAAAGTACTCCATTACATCCAGAACTTCTATTTTTGTCAGAGGAGTTACTCCTAATTTCAGTTTGACCCAACATGTGCCTAAACAGAACTGAAGCATAAAAAGAACTTGGAAGAACATATAGAAACATTTTGAAAGGTGAAACAGAGCTGGAGTGGCAATTCCAATGCCAAAAAATAAACAAGTTCAGCAAAACCATAGATAAGAAGTGAAAATATGCACAGCAACACAGCGAAACATTTGCAAGTTCGGATTACAAGCCTTTAGGAAGAAAAAATAAAAAAAATAAATCTGTGCCTTTGCATGAGGATGAAAGTGCATGATTAACTAGCACTGGAGGAAGGAGCAGGGCTTGAAATCCCCTTCTCCAGGGGAGACTGCGCTGCCCCGGGGGCTCCAGGCAGCCCTGCACACACACCCAGCCCTGCTGGGGCACTGCACGTTCAGGGGGGCTGCAGGCAGCACCCAGCCTTGGGGGGAACCTGCATCAGGACCAAAGTTGTCGGGTAAACAGATTCATTTCACTCTGCAGGCGCTCATCTGTAGCTCTGCACCACGACATTCTGCCCAGCCATCGATGTTGATGACAGCTCCCCAAGTTAGCTTCTCCCAGCTCTGCCCAGAGCCAGGCAGCAAGTGCTCCACTTTGCAAATAACTCTGATCACTACCACAGCATTTGCTTCCTTCCCGAGCCCTAATAATGGTCTAACTCTCCTTGACTGCTTGCTTGCTCACTCTTCAGTGTGACAATGAAATTCAGAATATTGCTGCTGCTCAGAATCCCTTCCTCCTATTTTGAGTCAGTTTGCTGATACAGAGAGCAATTGTAAAATGTAGGGAGAGAGAAAAAAGGCACTAAAGCCAGTGATGAACAGAAACAGGAGCCCCAATAGTTAAATATTCCAGCTGTGAATAAAAAGCACTTACTAAAATTATTTTTGCCTTTTGAATCCCTATAAAACCTTAATGTATTTTTATAGAGAATAAAAGGGCACGTTTCCCAAAACCACAAACCCTTTAGGCTATAGAATTTTATATTATCACAAGACTTAAGTTCATAGGCTTTGCCTGATAAATTAGCTCCTCTCAATAACTGTTAAACAGAAAGCCCTTTATTGTAATCCAAGTGCACTTGTGGACAGCACTTTCAGAGTTAACTCCATTTGACAACTGACATAAATCCATTATTCTAATTTGGTGATTGCTTTACTAAACACAGATGCATTTTATGAGTTTTAGTCACGTATTTCATTCAGGATGCTACTTAATCTCAATTTACAAAACATAAACACGAATAGGTTTTACAGTATGTCTGAAAGGGTATAGCTATTCATCCGACAGAATGCCAGGCAAACAAACCATATTCACCTAGACCTAAACTCAATGCTAGATTTTACCTTACACAATAAATACTAAATAAGTAAATCATTTTTTAAATTAAGCTGTTGCAATCAAATTGCAGAATGCAAGCTCCCTGAGGGTTCTAAGACTCTAAAGCTTTTCTTACACTGAGATTTCAGCACTGAATTTAACCTTAAGCAAAGTCCAGCTTTCACAAAAGCTGGCTCTCTGATTTATTTTGATACACAGAGAAAAGGGGGGGAAAAAAAACAAGCAGTCATTGTGAATACAGTGCCCTCAGAACCCCATCTCTAATTCAATTTCCAGCACAGACTTTACATGTTAAACAAAAGGAATCTGATACCACACCGACGCTGCCTCTTGCTGCAGTTGCCTGCCTCAGTTACCGAAGGCTGAAATCCGCCGCTCCGAGCGAGCACTCCATAAAACACTGGGATTCAGACACTTCTTACCTGCCTCAGCTGAAGGCTTCCTTCCCTTGTTAGCAGTATGAAGCATCCTCCAGCCTTCCCAATCCTTAGCACCGGCCTCGAATCGCACAGCCAAGTCCCCTTTTCGCAAGAAAACGCTTATTGGAAGTGATTAGTTTTTGTTGGCCCTTTTAAGTCCCTCCTGCGGGAAAAAGCCGGGGAGCGATGTGACGCCACCTTTTAATCTTTGGCGAGAGCGAAAAGGCAGAAAAGGAGCGCTCGATCAAACTGAGCTTCACACATGACTAAAACTCGGCGGAGAGGCTGCGAGCTCTGGCTGAAGCACCACTAGGCGTGAGTGTAAGAACAGAGAAGAGGGGAGAGTCAATGAAATGTGACAACGTATGTGCATCAAAGACGGGCAAGAGGGAGAGAACAATGAGAGAGGGATCGCGACAGCAGCGAGCGAAGGAGGGAGAATGAGAACGGCAGGCAGAATAAGCCGGAGGAAGAGAGGAGAGTTTCGAAGCAAAGAATTCGCAGAATAAAGCCAAAGTGTCTGGCAGCTTCTGTTTTTATCTCAGTGAGCATGACATACTGCCTCTCTCATTTAGCAACACGTTCTTGTCTCTTCCAGGTTTGAAAACTGAGATAATCACAGTGTGTGCCTGTTTGCGCCTGACTGGCACACTCGTGTGCAGCCTACCTGAGATGCCCCCCAACCAGCTCCTGGAGATGCATTTAAATGCAATTAACTTCATATATTCATTAGCAGAGACGCCTCCCCCTGCCCCCCCCAAAAAACAGGAGCTGCTAATTTCTCATTAATTTACAATATAGTTTAACTGGCAGATGGAATTCTACTTATAACTACTAACAAACTGCCACTGATAAATGAACTGAACAAATGTTTAATGTTGATGACTGAGTTATCATAGCAACAAAACATATTAGCCTCGATAAATCTGTTTTTAAAAAAGGTATTACAGACACTTAATTTTATTAATCCTGGAATTTCTGGATGAAGTTGCTCTAAAGTGGTCAGAGAAGAAGAAACTTGACCCAGGACTAACATTTTTAAAAGAGTGCATCAGACACATTCATATTTCCAATATTTTTTAAAAAGCTTTTAAAAAGCTTTAGTTACAAGCTAAAGCCCAAATTTCAAATTTAATTTTGAATTCCCATTAGAGGAGATCCACACATTTAGTCCTCATACAAGTAGAGCTGATTTTCATGCAAGATGAGGGTGGGATGTGCATGGACTGTTTGGGTCTTGGGTTGGTTTTTTCCTGACTACAACACATCACATCAGGGCAGCCTCTGTGATTTGCTTTGTCCATACCATCTACTGATACATGGTCAAGGCAAATGGGCTTTATGCCAACTGGCAATTGGTCAGCTGGCCCAAAGCACACAAAGTCCTTGTCTGCAGAACGGACACAAGCCCACAACCACACTAGGATTTACATGGAGCCAACATAAAATAGGAAGAAACCTTAAAACAGATCTATTTTCTTTGCTGCAGCATCTTATTCGGGCTATTGGATCCTACCATGTCAACTGCATTAGGGAAAAAGAAAAAAGGTAAAAAATCTGTATCTAGCTCTGGACTGTGCAGAAGAGTGCTCATGAAAGCCACACAGTGCTACGTTCTGGCATCTGAAGGTACTCAGGTAGCCTAAAGGAATGTTTCAACAGCTTTAAATAACTTGGTAAGGGTTTTCCAGTTCCAGGGAGGAGGTTATAAAGAGGAATTCACAAATGATTATCAGGGAATCAGGGGTCAGTTTCAACCCCAGGTAATTTCATATCATTATTACACCATAAAACTTGCAAGGACTGATATTTNCTTGTCTCTTCCAGGTTTGAAAACTGAGATAATCACAGTGTGTGCCTGTTTGCGCCTGACTGGCACACTCGTGTGCAGCCTACCTGAGATGCCCCCCAACCAGCTCCTGGAGATGCATTTAAATGCAATTAACTTCATATATTCATTAGCAGAGACGCCTCCCCCTGCCCCCCAAAAAAACAGGAGCTGCTAATTTCTCATTAATTTACAATATAGTTTAACTGGCAGATGGAATTCTGCTTATAACTACTAACAAACTGCCACTGATAAACAAATGAACTGAACAAATGTTTAATGTTGATAACTGAGTTATCATAGCAACAAAACATATTAGCCTTGATAAATCTGTTTTTAAAAAAGGTATTACAGACACTTAATTTTATTAATCCTGGAATTTCTGGATGAAGTTGCTCTAAAGTGGTCAGAGAAGAAGAAACTTGACCCAGGACTAACATTTTTAAAAGAGTGCATCAGACACATTCATATTTCCAATATTTTTAAAAAAGCTTTTAAAAAGCTTCAGTTACAAGCTAAAGCCCAAATTTCAAATTTAATTTTGAATTCCCATTAGAGGAGATCCACACATTTAGTCCTCATACAAGTAGAGCTGATTTTCATGCAAGATGAGGGTGGGATGTGCATGGATTGTTTGGGTCTTGGGTTGGTTTTTTCCTGACTACAACACATCACATCAGGGCAGCCTCTGTGATTTGCTTTGTCCATACCATCTACTGATACATGGTCAAGGCAAATGGGCTTTATGCCAACTGGCAATTGGTCAGCTGGCCCAAAGCACACAAAGTCCTTGTCTGCAGAACTGACACAAGCCCACAACCACACTAGGATTTACATGGAGCCAACATAAAATAGGAAGAAACCTTAAAACAGATCTATTTTCTTTGCTGCAGCATCTTATTCGGGCTATTGGATCCTACCATGTCAACTGCATTAGGGAAAAAAAAAAAGGTAAAAACTCTGTATCTAGCTCTGGACTGTGCAGAAGAGTGCTCATGAAAGCCACACAGTGCTACGTTCTGGCATCTGAAGGTACTCAGGTAGCCTAAAGGAATGTTTCAACAGCTTTAAATAACTTGGTAAGGGTTTTCCAGTTCCAGGGAGGAGGTTATAAAGAGGAATTCACAAATGATTATCAGGGAATCAGGGGTCAGTTTCAACCCCAGGTAATTTCATATCATTATTACACCATAAAACTTGCAAGGACTGATATTTTTCTATGAATGTTTGCCTCCAGAATCTCACCAAAAACCATCACAGTAAGCTCTGGACAGATGGTATCCAGTTTTCATATCTGTATAGCAACACTTGCAAAACAACTCTTTAAACTTGCAAACCACAACCTATTGATAAATTTGTGATTTCTGCAGCATTTCACCTCTTTTTTTTTTGTCCCCTGGGGACTGGGAATTCACTGACTTAAATACAGATCCACTAAAATCAGATTCTCACTAACCTTCTTAAGCAGCTTTCATCATGTGAACTTAAAGTTACCATAAGGACAAAAATATTAATGAGAACAATGGGCTTTTAACTCTCTCTGTATGTGTATCAATGCACCACTAGCTGACCCAATACAGCAGCAGTTTGTGTGCTGGATCAAGAATTCCTTCCTGCTCTGCTGCTGTAAGGAGTCCAGTGGATTCCTTACACTGTTTTAAAGGTCTCCTGTTTGATGGAAATGAACAGCACCTGAAATTTCACAGAGAAATGAGGGAGAAATAGAGATGCGTGAGTTTAGTTATTTCATTTTTTCCCAGAGTATTATTAGTCAATACTCTAAAGGAACTGCCTCACCACCTATTGAAAAGAAAACAAGCAAAAATAAGTCCCAAGTGCTGTAAGAAGCTCCTCTGCTTAAAATGAGTAACAGGAACAATTAGGGGAGAGATCTTTCCTGTTTCCCATTCATTTTGTGTTTTCTCACCCTTACTTGTAAATTGCTTTTCTCATGCAAGTCTTGATAAGAAGCTTCCACATCTCTTACAATGTACTAGATTATATCCATGACAACAACTTTCAGGAAATGCTAACACATACATACGTACTTCTGCAAGTATTTATTCACTCTCACAGGCCTATCTACAAATTCACAATGGAATCAAATGGCTGCATTTGCATCCAAGGTCAACAAAAAACTTGAAAACATGCATGCAGCTTGTTTGTTTTTATGAAAGGCATAAGACTGCGTGGCTAAAACCAAGCATGAGCTTATACATTGAAGAAAACAAGTTGTTTTCTATAAGAACTGACCTTGTGTTCAAACTAAAAGTGTTTGGACACTGAAGTGCTTGACTCCTTACAGCTCCAGTGAGCAAGGCAAGTCATTCTCCTATGGAAGTTACTCTATAAATCAGCCACATTTCCATAAGACAGGCAAGGCTTTGATGAACATGAGTGAGAAAACTCTATTTTACTGCTGTTAAATGTGCTTCCACTTAAGCTTCCTCAAGCAGTACTGCAGGAGCACACCAGCACCACACCATTACAAAATAACTACACACAGAAATGTACTAGCAATGCCATTTTGTGCAGAGATATAAATAGCTGATTTCCAGACCTTTTCTTACACTTTCACTATTACAGAGAAAATAACTAAACCAGAGCTTTCCCTTCAATCTTACCTGAGGAAGCCAGGTTTGAGTTTAATCACAGAAAGCCTCTTGGTACCATACTTGTCTGCTCTGCCAGAAATCTGGACAGCTCTGCTGTGTTTTAGTCCACATGCAAACACACCCTCAGTGACACCAAACTTCTGGAGGAACAGAACAATTTTAGAACATTGACCCCACTGCTGTGTTTCAATGGTGCTGAATCCAGCCCCAGCCCCTACAAACCTCTCTCAGGAGAACACAGGGCCTCATCAGGGGCATCACACAGCACAGGATGGGGAAACAACCTGGCAAATGGCTGGGAAAGCTCCCACACCATCACAGGGACTCCTGGCCAGAAACACTCCTTGCAAGTCCTTTAGAGCTGAAGGAAAAGCTCTGGTTATGCAGAAGGGCCAATGACCACTTTCTCTTAGCAATATCCTTCCCTATTTTACATCTAGCAAAGACTCTCTTTGCCAATTATCTATGTGGGTGACACAAACACAACATTAATTTTTCCTGCCCTTTGGTTTTGTTTGCTCTGTTCCAGACCTGAAGACAGACTGTCTCTAAGAGCCTCCATTTTTTTTTATCCCCAGTTACATCTGTTGGTTTAATAAAATGTAGCACCTTCATCTCCCAAAACCCTGTTTCAATAATACCTGTGGATCTCTAACACCACAAGCACCATAAAATTGTAAGGGCACTGTGTGGCCCTTCATCTCTCCCCAGCCTCCATCCCCTAGAATGGATCTGTTCTCTGCTCAGAGGGAATGCAGGAGCACGAGGGCTAGAAGGAAGGCAGAGCATACAAGAAAAATCCCTTGTGTCTTAAATTGCCTAAATTTAACTTCCCAGCACCCAATTTACAATGAGAAATGCAGTTGGTGTGGTAAAAGAAGCATCAGGATCAGACATAATTTTAGTGGTGAGAGGCACAAAATAAAGACCTTGCACAAGCCTAAGCTACAACATCCTGGCAGGGTGAAGAAAAACTGTGATGTTATTGCTGCTATGAATAATAAAACCACTTAAACTCTGCTTTTTGAGCATAACTGAATACATGTGATAGCATCATTATAAATTAAAACTGTTTATGACCTCCATTTGGTCCAAACAGTACAACCTTACTCACTATATGCATGGTTGAACAAATTGATCTACAACTGCCTGTGTTACATGATAGAAGGGATAGCCAAGTGTTCTGAAAAGGAAACAAAAAGAAAAGCAGCTTGTAATGACTCATGCAGATTTCTTAATGGCTACTGAAAATAATCTTTGATTCCTATCATTGTCTACTCAGTAAGTGATAATAACTAATACCTAAGTTATTATTTTATTTACATAGTTAATTTCTAGTTTTCTATATTCCATAAAAATAAGTGTTAATATGTTTTGAAACCAATCATTTCATGAATGAATGGAAATCAGTACTTCTATAAATTCTGCTAAAGTACTAAAATAGGAGATAATCAGTATGTTCTTGACTATTTGGGTACAGAATTTTCAAAGGACATGTAATTCCACCCCACCCTTGTATTTATTTGTAAAACCATAGAGGAATACGCAATAAAATGACATTTCAAGAGTCAGACTTCTGTAGCACCAACATGTTGTCTGCTTCATACATTTCCATTTAGAATTTTTCTCCAATTATAGTCACATGCTGAGGCCTTTCAAGAATCCTCAGTAGCTCAAACAATTCCTGAAGTATCTCCCACAGAAGATTTACATTGTTTAAACCAGCAGTAAACCAATTACTTTCATCTGTGCCTGAACAGCAGCCAGTTCTGGTGAACCTCCTGTGCCTCAATTAGCATTAGGGATGGAAAGAATAATTTACCTGCAAGGTTCAGGTGTGCCTAATTCCTTCCTGCCACAGGCTGAGAGCTCCTCCATGCTCTGTAGGCAAGTTCTGCCTGCAAAGACAAAGGCTGGCTTCCAGGAGAGCACTGTGAGGCTCCTAAAGCATGTTCTTCACAACTAGGTAATTTAAGTTCTCTACATGAAATAGAAATCTACGCTGAGACAACAGAGCACACAGCTTCACTGAGTGCACAATTTATGTCAGAGTACAGGGCAACACACTTAGAAACTGAACAAAGCCCAGTTTTACTGCCCAGTCCCCTGAATTAATATGCAACATTCATACCTTAAGTATACCCTCGAGCACTCTCTGAGCCACAGCTTTGAAGATGTGTTGGTTTCCTGTGCACTAACTTGACCTATATTCAGGCTGACTTCTATTCTGAGATTATTTCTGCTGTGAATTCAATTCCAGCCTCTATAGACACTGCTTTGCTACACCTATGATACAGATGGCAAAAAGCAGAAGGATGTCAACAAATTAGAAGGCCACTGCTGTCATTGCCTTACAACCAGGGTAATCAAAAAACTCTTTTTTTTTTGTCAGCTGATCTTGACACAAGCACATTTCCTTGAAAATGTGGAAGCACAGAACCACATCTATAAACCTTTTTAAATTGCTTGCTTTTATGTCAGGATACAAAGACCTGCTGCCCTGCTGGATCCAAGTTTTTATCTGTGCCATGAGCCAAGGATGCCAAAAGACTGCAAGAGATGACCAAAAACAGAGGTAAGAGGAACTTTTTATTTTCAGAACGAGTATTTTATAAATTACTAATAACCTTTTATTTTCAGAATGAATATTTTATAAATTACTAAATTTTTATTTTCAGAGTAAAGTTACAAGATGAAAACACAAAACTGGCTCTCTAATACAGGATACCACAGAGGAAGTGAAAAACAGTAACGAAGGTCTTACATTTTTCAAACTTGCTCCTGTTTACTTGTATCCTGATACACAATTTTTCCACTTTTAACCACTATATTTATAGCACAGAGGTCTTACAGGATTAGGTCTACCCTCTGGAAGCTGCACCTGACAATTCATTAACTGCTTCAAGTTGTTCCAAGTAATGATCAAGAGGACTTGTATACCATAACAGAACACCTAAAATTCCATTTATCTCATAAACCAAAACCTACTTGCCACAGGAGTCCAAAGCTTCTTTTATTGAACACCTCCATGCTGCATCTAGACTATGACTCAAGCCAGTGAGTTGGTAAGAAAAAGGGGAGGCAGGGTCAGGAAAGTTTGGTTTATTCCCCATCTGGTTTGGAACAGCACATGGAGGAAAATTCCACCCACAAGGGTTGACATGGCACAAAAAGCACCCCTAATTTGGCATTTCCTCAGCTCTCATCAGACATAGGACAATGGTTTTGGCAAACCCATGGTATGAACCACAAAAGCTGTTCCTGCCTTTATCCCTGCCATACCCCTAAGAAAGTGCACTGAAGCAAAACCAAATAAAATTGGTAAATGTGAAGTGCTGATTAGAATGTTGAGAACGGCAAGAGCTTGATGCGATTGACCCTTCAGAACTTTAAGATATAGTATTTTTAGTAAATTGTTAAAAAATAACAGAAGTGTTCAAAAAAGCATATGCATATTAAAAATGCTATAAAAAGTGAATATGACATTACATTACAGATGATTAAAATGTAAAAAAAAAATTAAATGCACATTTTAGGTCTGGTTTTATGTTAACTGTTTCACAGTTCTGAAATGCAACCAGATCAGATTATAAATAGCAAGATATGGCTTTTTAGATATATTCATTCTCTTAAAATTATGAATAATAAGTAATATACTATATTTAAGAATGATCCTAATTTAATATTAACATTCTTTTTTTTTCCCTAGATTTTTTTTTCTTAAGAACATACAGATTTTGATTCCATGGAAACTCAATTGAGACTGTGCCACATCTTTCATACAGCTGACTAAGAGCATGGGTGAACTATCTGGCTGTTATTTGAAATGTTCTTCAACTTTATGAAGACAGACTCATTAAAGCAAAAGCTTTCTCACAAACAGTTTCTGACAAAGTGAAAAAGTAATTAACACAAAAAGAAGAGAGAACTATTTTTACTTTTACTATTTTTCACCCAGCCAGTTTATTACTGGCATTGTCATTTTTGACGTGCTCTCTCCTGTGACAGTCACGGACGCAATTCAAAACTTTCCTTAACAGCCAACGCTCTTTGACAATTACCTCACCCTTGCTTATGAAATCTGGGATAAAATGGTGCAACTTCAGGTTCTGAATACCTAAAAAAAAACCCTCTGGAAGCTGCCAGGAATAGATAATAACTACACTATACAACATGACAGAGTCACTGTGCACACTTCCCAGAAAGTGCTCATCTTAGTGAACAGCAAAAGCACAACAATTAAGGGGTATAATTTTGTTTCAAAAACCCAAAACCAAAAAATAACCACAACAACAATCTCAAACACACAACAAACCCAAACAACAAAGCAGACGGGAAATCTTATAGTGTTCAAATTTTTCAAATTGTCTAATAACCTCCATTTCCTCTTTCCTTGAACCTCCTGTTTGCTTTTGCTATTTTTTTTTTCTCTCCATTTAAACTGTGCTTGTTGAACTCCATGGAGAAACACATGGATCTCTGATGAAATTTCATATAACCTTATTCATTTTAGATTTTTCTGCTGATTAAGGTTTCAAAGTAACTATAATAATGTAAAGCAACACCATGCTGCTGCTGTTTTGGGGGTTTTTAGCAGAAAGGATACGAGTGAAGCCAGACAAAGCATAAATCATAAAGCATAATATCAGCATTCTGTTGCCCTTATCACTACTATAGCACCTAGTTTTTGTTTCAACTAACAGGTTTGCTGTCAGCCAAATTCACAGACTATTAATTGTCATCAACCAATACATGTTCGTGACAAAGAAACTAAATGTGTGAAGAAGCACATAGTACTGTGAATTTCATTTTCAAAACGCTTCTCAATGTGTTAAGAATTAGCTAAACCCATTGTAACATCATAAGTAATGTCTGAGCCAAGGCCTAAATAGTTCCAATGCATGTTCTGGTATTCACCAGAATAGAAATATTTATTTATGTTTATCAAGAGGTCCTTTAAGAACAGTGAAAGGATGTTATTTAAATACTTCCAGCACCTGCTGATGCTTAAACTCTACAAGGTAAAACAACTGTTTACCATAAAAATATCAGGAGGAAACTTTTAGTCCTGGATAACCCACCCAACACAAAAGACACGAGCATTTTTCTTACTTACAGCACTGAAATGACATCCATGGAAAAACAGCAGACAGCCTTGCATTTCTGGAGCCTCAAACCACCCTCGTGGAACTCTGGCTGTGATGGTGACCCTGAAACATTTGGGCTGCACAGACCAGCTCAGGTGTGGCACTGGAAAGTGCCCACACCTGTGGCCCATTAGCTGTGCCCCCCTGAGCTGACCCAGGGACTGAATCACCTCCACTGCAGGGACACCTGGGCAGGGAAATCCTGGCCCTTCCCCACTGCCCAGGTGTGCCCATCAGGAGGCTGCAGGCAGCCCTGGAACCTAGGGCAGCTACCTGCAGTACCAGCTCTAGGGCTTTGTCTGCCGGTCTCAAAGCAGCTCACAGAATGAGCCAAACACCCAAGCCCTCTGCTGTGTGCACTCTGAGAAAGCTCTCCTTGCTGAGAGGACTGCTCAGAGGTGCCCAGTGACTGCTCAGAGGTGCCCAGTGACTGCTCAGTGACACACCTCTGCCAGCAGGGTGGCTCAGCCTGCCAAACCAGAGCTGCACACTCACTGACCCTGTAACACGGTTACAAGTTTTGTTATGAGGTGAGATATTTACTGAAAAGCAAATAAGGAGGATGCCACTGCTCGAGCTATTCAGCTACTAACAGTGCATTGTCTCAGAACAACTGAAACTGAGTTTAGCACTCAGCAGGACAGGTGGCATCCACACCGAGGGATGGCAGGCTGGGGGTTTCACTCAGGGACATTTGTCCCCAATACAGCATTTGCATAAAGCTGGGCTCTTTGCAGCCCCAGCCTCTCCACACAAAGGCGGTGGGACACAGGCACCCAGTGCTCTCCCTTCTCCCCTGCCCAGCCCAGCTGCTGCCTGGGGAGAAAAGTGAGGAGACAAATTCTGAGTTGAGTTCTGTCTGTGTTTTGGTTTTATTCCCCATATAATCACAGAGTGGTTTGGGTTGGAAGGGACCTTAAGGATCGGATCACCTGCTTTCAATCCCCCTTCCGTGGGCAGGAACACACCTTCCAGTCGAGGTTTTCTGTTGGTTGGGCAGCAACAAACCACCTTTTGGGCAAAAAAAAAAACCTTTTGCACGAGCCCAATCTGAACACTTTCTGTTGCCTTTGCTGGGGAAAGGGAAGAATCGTTATCGTTTCTTCTCTTTTCCCCTGAAGCTCGGCCCCCGAGGGCTGAGCCTCGGCCGGAGCGGAGCCGCTCCCGCTGCCAGCCCAGCCTCGCTCCATCACCGTCCAAACGGGCCTCGGGCAGCGGGCGGTGCCCAGGGACCTGCGGGGGACGGGACCGGGGGACGGGACCCGGGGATGCGCGGGACCGGGACATCCGAGGGAAGGGGGATGCGCACAGAGCGGGGGATACGCGGGACCGGGGAGGATCCGAGGGAAGGGGGATGCGCGGGCGCTGTCCCCACACGCACGAATCGCACCCGGGGCGCTCGGGACGGCACTGAGCGGCGGTACCCGAGCCCGGGGGTCCGGCACACGGATTCTCTTTGGAAGCAGCGGAGATGGCTGCCCTGGGCCGGGGAGCGGCGCGGCAGAGCCCCGGAGCGCTGCGGGCACCCAGGGCAGCCCCGGAACGCCGCGGGCAGCACCGGCCGGCCCTGCGCGGCCAAGGGCAGCGGAGAGCAGCGGGGATGATACAAAGCAGGGCTGACAGCGGCTGAGCACAGACAGACACTGCTCCAGCCAGGGCAGAGCGGGGATCCTTCGGAAGGAACCGCGGCCGTGCCGTGCGGTGAATAGCTGAGCAGCCCGGCCGCGCTCACCGATCACGGAGATGCCAAAGGGCCGGCACTAATGGCAAGGCTGTCTCGCCACAGTCATCAGCATGACAAGGCTGATGCTGTAGGTGCCTGGAGAAACAGATCTTTTATTTTCTCACAGATCCAGGTATAAACTATGGGCTTAACTCATGCATAAAACCCAAAATGAGCACAGTTGATGGCTGCTAGTAATGTGAACAATTAAGGACTATACTTTTCACTTTAGATTGACAATTTAAAACATAGGATTCCAGTGAATTTTTAGCTACACTGCTGCTGAATGAAAAAAAAAACCAAAAAACAAAAAAAACCCACAAAAACCAAGCCACCTTTTACATGAGCCCAAGCTGAACACTTGACGTTATAATCAAATAAAACCTCATTAAAATTTACTTGCCCCATTAGCAACTCGGTTACAATTCAGGAAGACCAATAAAAGCCATTAAAAAGCACACAAAAAAGAGTAGGAAATTGAACAACAGAGGGAGACAGGGACATGCAGAATCAGTACATATTCCCAAGAACAATATGCAAACATGGAAATACTTTTGCTCTGGCTAGAAGGACCACATTTGAGATGTGACTGTTTCAGTCTGAAAGCAAATCAGTAGCTTGGAATCTCAACTCAGCCAGTTCCTCTGTGGCCTCAAAGTACATCAAGTACTGCATCTTTCCCACTTTGGCACACAAACTTCCCAGAACTCAAACATGCCCCACTGTTCCAGGCACACTGCTGGGCCGGAGTGGAGTGAGCACCAAGGGCAGGAGGGAGTGAGCTCTGTACCAGTGCAGAGACATTGCCACAGCAGTGCCTACACCTTCCTAGCAAACTGATATTTCAGGTTAAAAAAAAAAACAACAACAAAAAAAAAAAACCTTTAAAAAACAACAGAAAAGCCCACAAGCAAAGAACTCTTGTTGGAGAAGGCAGAGAAGGGAGCCCTGGGTGACCCTGCCCCTCCCAGTCTCTCTGCACAGGTGACAGAAGCTGCCTCCCCCCAGCCCCACGCTCACCAGGGGGAAGGGAGGTTGCAGCTATTTCAGTTTTTAAGTGGATAATGACTCCATATGCTGTCCTGCAGCCAAGCAACAAATAAAAATCATAATGTGCAGGCCAAATAACTTCCTTGGAATCTAGACACATTACTGTGCAAAATTCCCTCTTAATGGTTATAAACAGACCAGAGCAATATACAAAAATAACATCTACACAGAAGCATGATTATAATCAGCTATGTATGACATTTCTGTGCCATTTGGGTTAACTTTCAACAGCATTCTAGCAGAGCTTGTCATTTTTCAGGTAATATCTTGCTTCAGTAATTCTATTTCAAAGTAGAAAACAACACCTAAGGTTACAACTTCTAATAGAGTTATACAGAAGCCATCCTAAATTCCCAAAAAATATTTTTGTATTTGCAGTAGGGACCCCCAAAAAAACCACAGGGCTAGTACTGACAACTTATATCTTCTATGATGTCTAGAAAATAGAATGTAAACAATATTTTTTATTGTTCAGACAAGTTACATTGAACTCCTGGGAGTCAGTGTTTTAAAGCATGCAAAATATCCATGGCTGAAACAGAGCCTTGAAGATCAAATCACATCTCAGTTTGAGATTCATTGCTGGGTCTTGGGAAAGACAATTATCTTTGATGTGGTCAATTTTTTCAGTTTATATAATGGTGGTAATGATACCTCACAGGACTCATTTAAGGGTTTAATAACTAATGCTTGCACAAAATTTCCAAGTTGCTAATTATGATTATTTAGCTAAGTGTTAACCTAATGCATATGTAAGGAATCAACATTAATGTATTCCCAGAGATGATTATGATCATAATTTTTATTAATGCCACATGGACAAGTGCAATTGTTCCTCACCCACCCAGGTGTGTGTGACACACCTGGCAGGAAAGGCAGGGCAGCTCAGAAATCACAGCACGTGGAAATTATGCTAGAACAGGATATGCTGGAAGGAAAATGTGCTCTCAAGCCCAAGTTTAGAGTCAACCTTGACCACTGAGATTTCACTGTGAGTGTCTGGCTGGGCTGTCAGGAAGGGCAGAGCTCGGAGGTCAAGGGGAAAGCAGCAGCCCCAGCAGAGCTGGCCAGGGAAGGGGCAGCAGCAGCCCTGACCCAGAGGAGGGAGAGAGAAAGCAGCAGGAGCTGTTGTGAGAATGGGAGGGCACACAGAGATCTGGGGAAACAATGCCATTGCCAGTTTTCTTAGCTAACCCAGAAAAGTCTGGGAAGAACTGCACTTGGTGCAGTCCTCCTCAAAATAGAGCAAGTTTTATCCCAGCAAATATGAATACATTAGGGAAGAGAATAATTGAGAAGACTTTAAAAGGCTTCAGGAAAAGAAAAATCCTGTAAACAAGATTGAGCAACAAGTCTTTGAAAGAATCCTTTTGTTCCCAGCACAATGCTCCCAAAATCTGCTTCTTCAGAACAGTATTCATTTAAGAAAAAGAAAAAAGAAGAGAGATAAAGGGAAAGCCAAGAACACATTTTAAGGCAAAAGCACTTAAAAACCATTTTCTTCAGATTTTTGTACCTAAGCCTGGAGGTATATTGGCCATGCTCCATAACACTGGAGGTTCTCAGGCTCTGCTGCCTGCCTGGCTTTGACAGGGCCAGCACAAACCCTCAAACCCCCACAACCCCTGCCCTGCCATGGTCTCAATTTCACTCTGGAAAACCCCCACAGCACCCAATTCCCAGAGGGGTTTTAGAAAAATCCCACTCTGTTTTTGGCCAGGGTGTGCCCCTACAGAGGAGGGAGGAATGGGCAGAGGAAGGCACAGAGTGAGGCTGGGGAGGGTGAGAGAAATCCAGGATTTGGCACACGCTGGCCAAAAACAGAGTGGGGGTTTCCAAAAACCCCTCTGGGAAATGGGTGCTGTGGGGGTTTCCCTGTGTGAAATTGAGACCAGGATGTAGGGGGAGCAGGGGGAGCTGGAGACTGTGACCCTTCACTCTGACGGGACTCACTGGTGGGATATTTAGGATCAATTTATCATTGATTAGCTTAGGGTGTGTCAGACCAGAAGGAAGCTGCAGCAAATCCCTAACAAACAAAAGGGATTGCTATCAGCATAGCAAACAAAAGCACAGGTTTCATTTTATTAAGCAGTGTAGGAAGAACCCAAGCTGTTAATATCTGCACTTCCTGCTCCTGCAGTGGACTTGCAGTTCAGCCCTGTAATGATTATTGTCACCTCAATTAAAGATTATTGCCAATCTACCTCTGCCCAGAAAAGCCAAGGCTCATACTTCAGATTTTCACAGTCAGTCTGACTAAAAATATCAACACTTGAAAGTTATCATATATTCAAAGTATCTCATGACTCCTAAAGAATAGACAGAGAGAAAAACCACAGTTCTAGTTTCTAGATCACTGGCTTTAAAAATCAAAAATTAACTAACATTGGTACATTCTTCCTGTGTCTCTAAGAAAGTGTGCTTCTCTGTCAGTACCTCCTTGAAATACTCAGCTGGGTACACACAAACTTGTGTGAATCTCAAAGCTCTGAAATGCCTAAAAGTCTCACTAACTCCCTCAAATGAGCAGAGATCAGCTCCCTACAGCCAGAAGGGCTCTGCACAAGCCTGGAATTGCCTGTTCCATGAGATGTGGCCAGGACAGCCTGTGTCCTGCTACAGAGCTGGGGCAGGAGGAGGGAGAGGAAAGGAGGAAACTCTGAGCAGGTGTGAAAGAACAGAGTGTACTGCTACCTGGAGATGCCCAGTTGGTTGGATGGGGTTTTTTATTCCCACATGCCAAAATCCTAAAATGCTACAAGATCCAATGAAGTCCACAGGGCTCTAGCAATGTACAATAGCTTACAATGTAACCTTTAAAATGTGCATTTTCTCTAGTATTAGAACCCATTTTCCTCACTATAATGAAATCTTTACTAGAGTAAACTTGTTTCTAAAATACCCCAGAACAGTTTCTGCACCGTTAAGACACACAGCATATTTTTCAAACAAAAAATAAAATAACGAGCTTTGAAAAATCCCCCATAATTATAATGAACATGGACGCATTTTGGCCGCACTCAGTAGTAAAAAACACAACTCACTGTAAAGCAAACTACAATCAAACATATTCATGGCATTCAACATATTAAAATTAGATGACAAATCTAAGACAGAAGTGACATTTAAGTGAATGATTTCCATAGACTATGTCCCCATATGTTCTCCAGATTCAAATGCTGCCTCTCTGAAAACACCACAGTGACACCAGAGCCCACAGAGCTCCTCTGGGGAATGGACAGTTTTGTGTTAATAACTAATGAGAAATAGGGACTTACTGCAATACTTTTATATGTTACAGTTGAGATGGTCACAACACACAGATAGCATCATACAATGTCAGAAGGCTTCGGCCCACACAGAGTAACACCTTGCCTCATCAGAAGGCTGCAGGTATTTGTCCATACAGAGCAACACCAGATCACCTCAAAAGGCTGCAAGGGCCTGCCCTTCTTGTTCCTCAGCCCAGCCTTTATCCCCTCCTGTGGATGCCCTGCCCCTGTGTGCCCTCTGCTCCCTGTGTGATTGCTCAGTGCCCTGGGCACTCCATGCCTCGATAGCTTCAATAGCATTCACCTGAGCACAGCTGGAGACAATTAGGGGTGAGGCTGGGCCAGCCCCACTCCCAATCACCACCAACTGTGCACCTACATTTATACAACACTGTTCCTGCCTTCAGCCTAAACCCAAATGAAACCATGAATGAACAACACAAGATGCTCCCTGAAGGGCTGTAGTGGTGTGGGTGACACGTTTCTCATCTCCCGAGGGGTGAAGTACATCACATCCTCATAACTTCCAATCTTACCCCTCTGCAAAGCTGAATACTCCCAGAGCAAATTATCTCACATTCACCCAGGTTTTATGTGCCCTGGGACTGAAAAAAGCAAAACAAATCCCCATTTTACAATGGGAGATACACAATCCCCCATTGTAAAATCCCCGCATACACAAATCAAAACCTGAGTAGAAGAAATGTATACAAATAAAGTCTGAAATAAATAACTTAAACAATTTTAAAGTTGGACTTCTAGTGTGCCCATCTACCAGAAAACACTGATGCAAGCAGTCAGTTTAGGTTTCACTGACTTGGAGGTAGCAGGCCCATTGACTTCAATGAGGCCAGGATTTCATTGTGAATTTACTCTGGAAAAATCTCAGTGCTATTCTTGCAGGATAGGGCAGGGCACATGGCTACATGACTGAAAGTGGCACATAAAAGCAGCCCCAGAATGTCACCAAGACACACAAGCCAGAGCCTGATGAATGAGAACCCTCTACAATGCAGTGCTATATATTGCATTAAAGGCTTTTTGGTTCTGGTCATTATTAGGACCTGTTATTACAGGTTTTTATTAAAATTATGCATAATTGTAATTGCTAATGTGTTATTATATCCTCCTCTACGTGAGAAGTAATGAATAGCTTAAATTAAGAAAAGAAACAAACCTGTAGGTGAATGCAGGCTTGTTCCCACTGTGATTTACTGCAGGATGTACTCACCATCCTAAGGACTGCTCTGAGACAAAAAGGCAGAGCAACATTTTCAAAGGTTTCTTTACCTTTTTTTTTTATTTGAAACATACATAATAAAGTGATCCAACAGGTTAGAAAGTATAAAGTTCTGCTTTTTAAATTTCAATTTTAAAAATTAATCATTGAAGCCTGTGCATCTTCCAGCAGTTCACAGGTAGTGCAGAGCTGGGGAAGCTGCAGCATAGGTGCAGCTCACTCAGCCATATGCTGCTTTCCTTAAGTAACCCATTATACAAAAAAATAAATATCTTGTGACAGATTGTTTTGACAGCTAAAAAACATTTAAATTTTTTGAATGCATTTGACTGAAAGGCAAAAATGTTAGATAGATGTTAATTTAACAGATGTCTAGTTTTGCATCATCAGCCTGAAACAGGCAATTTCTAGCAAGTCTCCTTGCTGCATCACAACATGAAATCCTATGAATTCCATAAGGATATGCCTTTCACAAACTTCAAATGAGCCACACTCA